>JBCAUG010091862.1:0-22133 GCA_038406175.1 Haplosyllis leylae | reverse complement strand
CAGTTGTCAGAAAAGAGAAGTACTACCCAAAGAAGCAAAGTCCACTATACCCCAAATACCAGCAGAAGGTGCAGCCACTAACGTGTTTCAGTGAGATATTTTTTTGTGGAGGAGAATGGACTATACTTCGTAAAAATTGCATTTTTTAGATCCCACCGCAAATGTCCATTTCCTGGTTCCAGTGGAAACGAAGCGATTACTTGCATGACAATGATCCGTAAAAGACACTCAGCAAGTATTTTTCCTCAATTATGTTTTTTCTTTTTTGCATTAGATTCATGCTATTAGACGAATTAACTGACTGCAACAAGTGTCAGTCAAGCATGACTAAAGGTTTCTGAAAGCTTTTCTGTATCTCGCAATCTCAGTTGGCTCTTTGGTTATGATGAGTCACTCACTGGCTGATGATCAGTATGTTGTAAGTTCAAGCCTCACTGAAGTCTTTTTGATTTAAAAAATTGTCTCATCTATTTAGTTGAACTAGATGAATTTCTCTAATTCAAAGTCGGAAAACTCAAGTGAATCGGCTGATTTTAGAGTACAAAGATTTATCTGAGTGACGTTCACGTTTTTGGACTGCAATTAATAGGAAAGAAAATCAAGACACAGTTGTACAATTTATTTAAAATAAAATACATTCACATTTAGTCTATTACAAGACATTTAAGTTTGCTGACTAAACGCACTACATTGGAAGCACAAGTATCCATAGTTTTGCTTTACGATCAACCATTGCGTGAAAGTACTGACAGGGTACCACCTGCATTAATTAGGCTCTAGTAGTACATGCAATCATAAACGGTACATACAACCATAGTCGTACAATTTAACTGACCACACATCAACTTTTCACTTTGACTTTTTGCTTTCCACCAATGCAAGAGAAAGAAGAGTCAGCGGACAAAGATACGATGTCTGAAAGTGAGAGCAATAATTTAAAATTTTGAAAAAGTATTTACATGTTTGACAAGAAGTCACCAACGTATTCTTTGTTAGACCATGTATTTCATTACAATATCAAGATATCGAAAACGAATCACACGGTGCATAGTGGTGAATTTTTATTGTTGCGGACAATTGAAACAAACATAGCAATTTCCCGGGATAATTTGTGACAAATTTGTTACAAACGACATCGTCATGGTAATTACAGGTCTATGACAGCAAACACCAGGGTTTACGGTGCAGAAATCCTTGAAACACTTTTTCAAACACTTTAAAACCACATTGCATTTGCCATGTTTTTTTTTTATACTTTTCACCCAAAGCAAGTAACTACCAATACTACTACTGACAATATTTATTTCATAAAATATCTATTACTTATAACCTTTAGCAAACCTTAAAGTTTAATATCCACACATCTAAGATTTTAACTGGACATTTTTACTACGTTATCAGAAATATTTTTGCCGTTGGCATACACTGACCAAATATTGCATATAAAATATCACTCAAATAAAAGTGAAATATATAAAAATTGTAAAGTATAATAAAGTTTTATAAAAGCATACCTTTACAGATCCTCATAGTGGTTTGCAAAGTCTCGAAGTAAAGTAACAGTATGGCACGTACACAACGTTTTAGTTTAATTACATGCCTTATCGTTTCCGTAAAAATTTCTAAGTAGACTATTGTTAAGTATCAGTTATGCAGGTTAGATGTGGACAGTTTTATGGCATTCTACTTGGTGTTTATAAACTTAACTAATTTTCGATATCGCTTTTACAGTGTAGAAAAATAGAAGCCTCCGAATTGTCAACAAGAAGTGGGCACATGCATTTAAAACTTTTTTCTTTTGTTTGAAAATTCCAGTCACATCAGGTGTAACCTAGTATGTGGTGCTGATGCTGCCTTTTTGTGATACACTGGATCGCTGGTCTTTTGATTTATGGATTCCTTTCATATTGTTGCATAATAATAATAAATAATTGCTGCATTTTCCATGGGAAAGAAAGAGTAATGAGACGTGATAACTGAAAGTACCCAAAAAGGTACAGTCGCGGTCAAATGATTTAAACCAAATCTTTATGAAGCCATCCATACTCAAACCATTGGTATTTAGTTATTCATAAGAATATAAATCCGTACAAACAACACTGATGCGCAATCCATTTCACCATTTTACAAAAGCAGCAATTATCAGTGCGTTGTTATCAAAACATGCAAGGAATGTGGAGGAAATGCAAATCCTCACGAATTTCTCTTCTCGCGTTGTCTTCAATTTTTGTTTTGTCTGAAGATTACTGTTCAATTTCATAGTAAGAATGTCTTTGGAAACACGGACGTCGATCCATGCAGTGTTTACACTTGGCTCGAGTGCTTCGATTCGTATCCATTTAAACGTTATGTATTAATGCTGACTCATCCTTATTATCTGGGAATATTTAGTATGTAATTGATTTCCTTCTTGACCATTACGTCTTGTTTTCTTATTAATAATGTCTGTTCTCTCAACAAAAAGTTGAATTTGTTTTACTCGCCACTTCAAAACGTTGACTTTAGCTTCTGCCATTTCTATTTTTTTACAACTCCTTCCTTTTAATCAGGTATGCGTTTATCCAGATGTCAGAGAGACACACCGTTGAGTGGAAACGGAAGAAGATGATGAGTGGAATGCAGACGTGTGAGATGATGTTCCAGGGCAGCATGCCATAGTAGTTTGGGTGTAGCTCTATCGATTCGGCCTTCTTCACCTCAAAGGTGTTGACTACCCAGAGGGACAGGTTACACAGGAGCAGGAACGTGACCAGTGTGCGCCCAGGCTTCTTGGTGACATGGTCGTCATGATCAGCACTGCGGCGTAGGCCGTCCAGGATGAAAACGGTCTGAACTGCAGCTTGCAGGAAAGCTAAGGCTGAAGCTCCCAAAGACAGGATGCTCAGTAAGCCATGCTCGGCAAGATTTGCCACCGAGGACACGATGAGGAACGTGTTGAAACTGCAGAGCCCGAACAGCGCAATCACAAGGAGCCCAGTATCGAAGGAACCTTCATCCGAGGGGACGAACTTAAGGGAGTGGAGTTTGAAGAAGCCAGTGAGAACGATGAGGCAAGAAAGGAACAGTAGAGTGATCTCGGTGATGTAGAATATGTAGCTCGCTGTGTCGTCATCCATCCTTTCTTGAAACACGAAGTATGTGCTGACTGCGATTAGTGTCAGGATAGCGATGAAGAGTCCAAGGAAGAGACCCTTGTTAGCCTTGTGGCAGTCCGTCTGACTGAAGGTTCCATCGCCAGTTACAGTAATGACGTGTCTGCTAACTCTCCCAACGCTCTGGATAAGATAATTTTAAGTTGATAGTTTAGATACATTCTGATAAATTGGGAAACGTGTGTTATTTTCGGAGACACGACGCCCAAAGGTAATTCACTGAATACCTGATAGATCTTGTAGGCAATGGCAGCGGCAATGAGGCTGTACTCGATCACACACGGATAGAGAAATGGAGAGGCCCGTCGAGCAAGTGTGTTTGTTCTCTCACACATTAGTACAACTGTTTCATTCGTGCCATTTTCTGCAACATAATTTTCAAAGGTAAGCTTGCTGCCGTTAAATGGTCATCCAGAGACTGGCACTGTTTGTTAATGGAAATGCGAGTCAACCATGTACATTTTTGACAAAACAGTGGGGAGCTTTGTGTATTTCTTGCTTCTTAGTTTGAGGACAGCTAAGTGATCATGACCATTTATGTGGAACGCCATTACATTTTGTACAACATTTGATGTGTGTGACGCCTTTTTAAGAAGCATCTGTTCATGTCTTCGATGTTCTTGTGGTGAAAAAAGTAGCAGCATTCATACTTTGAATAAAATTGGCCACATACCTGACGCGTTGTGGAGCTCTTCACTTTTGGTCATTTCTTCCTCAATCTGGAGTCTGAAATCTTCTGCTGTTTCTGTGATGGTAGCCAGAGCCCAGATGCAAATATTGGTTGCAATGATGTGAGTCAATCCAAATCTCACAAAACCTTTGTGCTTGTTCACCACCATCTAATTAATAGTACAATGGGGAAGGAATATAAATGACGCATTCCGCAGAAATAGCTCTGAATGAACGTTTCAAATGTCCAAACCATAAGATTGATTGTACAATCGATTAATTTAAGTCCTACCCTGTGGTTCTTGAAGAGAAAGAAGGTTTGAAAAAAGGTGAAGATCATGTGCACAATGGATACCAGCATGTTCAGTGGTCCATAACACTCCATCCAGTTTTGATTTTCAAAGACCTGGGAGATTCGGAAACCATCCAGAATCATAGCCCCTGTACCGAAACCTGGATAGGAAAACAATGGTAGAATTACTTGAAATAGATTTCATGGCTAAGCAGTAATTAAATTTTGAAATTCACTTTAAGCCCTCGTGTTTCGGAGACCGACGATATTTGTGTCTGTGCAGATGTTAATGTTCACAAGCAGATATTTAAAAAAGAAATCAGGTCCGAAAGTAACCTTTCTCACTGTTTGGCCAAACAGTATTTCTTAATGTACTGGCAAACATTAAGGTTGAGTACAATGTCTGTTTGTGTGATAGTATCTACAAATCCAGGTGCCTTTTTAATCATGCACGACGGATATAAACGGCTTCATATCAAAGTTGTTCTCAGTAAATATTTATTTCTGCCATCTAGTTGCAAAAAACCTGGGATATTTTAGGACAGTTAATGACATCTGCAAGGATTGTGACTTCCAAAACTACAGATGGGTACTCATGCAGACAGTTGATTGAAAAAAAGATAAGTGATCTCACTTTGATGAAAAGTCGCCGTGAAAAAAGTTATTGCCAACAGCATAACGCAAACAGTTCCACAGTGAAAAATGGACGGGTTGTGCTGCAACAACCATCGGTTAAGTAATAGTTAACCTCCAGAAAATTTTGAATTCATGGAAATTAACAACTGCAGGGCCCATCAGGGACTAAGGTTGTTTATTGCAATGAAATCACAATCTGAGGAGGTTAACTATTTTACACCCTGACCCTCGTGAGTGATTTAGGACAATTGAGTGAATTTAAGAACAATAAGTTTGCCAAAAAAGACAATAAAGTCATTCAAAATGTGATTAATGTTCAGATCTGAATAAACCTGCTTTGTTGTCTTTGTGTGTGTTTGGTCTGGTGAGTGTGAAATGAACTCATTTCAAGTTTTGTTGTCATGCAGTGCAGAGTGATTTTTGGGATTTTATGCTCATGGAATACATACTTAGAATTAGAATTTTTGTCTCAAAATGGATGTGTCTGTTTTCTGGATATAGATCTGTGTGTGTCTAAAAGGATTAGCTGATAGGATTGATATTTCATGGTGAAAAAATCATTGAAATGGGATTTTAGCAGTTTCTGTCAAACTTCAAAACAGGGTAAAAAAATAGCAAAATTCCTTACATTTAAGTTTATAATATCAATGTTTCATCATTACCATTGTGTTTAGGATGTGTTTTTCTCCTAGAAAATATGTATTGCATGACCTATGTGAATTTGAAATTTTCAGATTGAGTGCAGATATGTCACTGAATGACAGATCTGTCACTTTTTTTGGCAGGTGTCATTCCCTTGTGTGGAGAACAATGAGCTCTCCAGCTGGATGTTAATGGCAAATAATCATTTGCCAAAGGCAATAGAAAGCACTCGGGTCGGGGTGTAATACATGATATAGTATGGTGTAAAATATACTCCTGGCATTCTCAGAACTGTACATTCTACGAGTCATTATTAAGGGGACGTGTTAACTCCCATCTGTAGGGTATCGGAGGTGATACGAGGTTCGTGGGCTCAATATTCATTGTCTAGATTGCAATAATATTTGAATTACACGTTGATGCTACTTTGCACCAAGAGAGTTAATGGTATGTACCTAGATGTAGAGCTGTTAATCTGAATTCACCCAGGATTCCCAATATGGGGTAGGGGTGTAGATTACTGTGCAGCACATGTGTCAAGTGTTATTTATGTCTCAATTGAATTTCGAGAAAATTATTCTTTTGGCATGATTTCTTGCTACCAATAGATCTACCTTTAAATGGGCTTTACTCTAAATAGTGGGAGCAACAACACATCTAAGTTGGTGAAAGTCTTGCGTCTGTCACGCAAACACGTTGATAAAAATTTTGGAAACGAACGGCATGAACCTCGAGGGCAGGTAAAATGATCATCAGAAGTTTACAATGGAACATTATCACCAGATTCCATTGTTTACAGAAGCTTGCGGTGTTACAATGGGTGCTGATAGCAAAGTACATGACAGAACAACCATTAATTTGCAAGAAGATAACAGGTTCTTTACAAGCAGAATATGAACTAGAATATGTATTTTTGGTGCAAACAATTTGTGTGAGTTTTTATTCATTTCGTAGTTTCAAATCTAGAGAGGCACATATAATGTTTGGTCTATTTACCAATGGCTCCAAGACGTAGGTAGAAGTTTACTCCACCGGAATCGTGGCTGACGGGTCTGGGAGGATAATAGGGCTCTGGGTCAATGTCACTTGGACTTCTGGATCTGACATTCTCCTTGGAGTGGGAGCTGACTATGTCGCTGTTCTCAGGCATAGCTAATGCGGTCTTATCGGGACTGTCCAGCTGGTTGTTGCTGACCAGTCTTATGTTCCGTGCTGCAAGAGGAAAGTCGTAATGAAGCACTTTATGAGAACATAATCTGTCTGAAAATAGCAACAGCCTGATTTGTACGCCCAGACTGTCTACCTGAACACAGCTTTTGGAATGTGTAAGCTCTTCATTTATGATAGAGCTATTTGACTGAATGTGGCATAAATGGGAAATGACCACTTGACAAAAAAGTTTGATCGTACTGAATCACATGCAACAAGTATTTTTGCAGCAGTCATTTGTAATTGTAGGGTTAAGTGTACCAAATAGATCCATGTACAAACGCATACAAAAGAACTTACCCTTGTCGTCTCCTTTGAAACGCAACAGGCAACAGTGGACATACATGAGAAAGAACAAAGCCACCACGTACAGGTAGAGATGAAACACCTGAAAATAATGTCACATTTAACTCAATGCGTATAGAAATGCAGTTGCATGACAAAAATTTATAAGATTTGTAAAGTCGACTCTTCCAGTCTCTTTACAGGTTTGATGAAAACATTTTTTCAATGTATTACCCTATAAAATGCAAACTATCGCATGTTTGTTTATCAATGCAGAATGATTTGAATCTACTACTCAATGTGTTGCTGCATACATATATATGTGCATGTCTCATAAGATACATATATTGAACATATAATTAGACTATGTTTAATCACGACGAGCATCGCCGCATTAAAATTAAATCATGTTTTCAGCACAATCCATTAAATTTCGTTCACATATGAATACTGTGTTCGTCTTAAAATAATGAATGACTGACATCAATAGTGCATCAGAGCTAACGTACCAGATAACATCTATAACATTAAAACATTGATACATTTATCTATTAATCTATGGATAAAACTATTTTTACTCTTAAATAAGTTATGCTAGAGAAAATAAATTTTAGTAAAGAATCTTCCCTTTCTGAAGGAATATGAATTATGTGTCAAACCTAATTCTTCAGTATTGACAAATTTTGCACATTTTGGATCCAAACTTTCACTGATTAGTACTCAAAAGTTTTGAAGATTAGATAATACAAATAAATTGTATTTCAGTATATTAAATCCTATATTTCTATTGTCGTACCCCTAAGCTTAGAGAATTATTTTGAAAAGCTAAGAGGATTTTTTAAACATTTAAGTGCGCTGTCTTCTGAAGCGATGATTTGTCAAACTTAAAGCAGACACACAGGGAATTGATTTCCACTTCACTGTGGCACTACAAAAATGTTAGTGCTTCAGATGTTGGCTTTTCTAATGGTCAATAAAACCATTGCACTTGCCAACAATGGTTAGACTTTCAGAAATTAATCACTGTTCACACTGAATTTACTAATGGAAGTTATGTGGGCCTTGGTGGTCGTCTCAGATGTAAGGCTTGCAATCTATGCAGGGAATCAGTATTGTGGGCTATGCATTCTTTCTCCATGATGCTACATACGATAGATTAGCGTGCAGCTTCTTCATTTGTTGACAGATATCTATTTGTCATCTAAATTTAATTGAGTTGTAAGTATATATCCATTTTCAGCTGAAATGCTCAAAAAGTTCAATTATGCATTTTTCCCATCATGTGAAATAGATCTGAGTGGTTTTCAGGGGTCTGGAAGCAACATAAGAAATACTGTTCTCCTTGAACCTATATTTTGTATAAATCACACTTGGGGCTGATGTCATCTCATGCAGTTGAAAAAGACTCAATGATCGATTAGAGCGACGAAACCGCTGCACACACATTGCTCGAATACTATTTTTGGGTAGATTACGTATTTTAAGACCCCGAAAAATTGTAAGCAGTAGTTGTGTACAATAGCACTGCATTGCGGATAGCATTAACATCTAGATATGTCTTCTACCTGACGAGCATACCAGGCCATTGCATGTTGTCTCCGCCTAATTACCTTCTCCTGTAACCTTTGTAGCCCTTTCGGACTCGGAAATGACTTTCCCAGCATGGCAAGCTCATAAATGTTATGTTGTTCTTCAAACTAATTATTTTTAGAACAGTATGGGCTACTGAATATTTGAGTAAGAACAAATACTTCACTGAGTTTTATATTTTCTTTCAACCTGTCACTTTAATATATCATAGTGTTGAATGTTGTCACCTAAAGGAACAATAAGAATAATTACCAATCATCGTTGACCGCATCTCGTACCAAACCTAATTGTATCGTTTTGGCGAACCCTTCTCGAGAGGGTGTATGAGAGTGAACATTGTTCATTATGTACTCTTACCCATGCCTACCGTTTTGGAGACAGCTAACTTCTTGGATGTGTTGTTTAGTTCAGAAAGATTTTCCTCACCCATTTCTACAAAATTGATGTTAATCCTGGTTGTAACCCGTGGTTTATATTTGCACTTCTGTTCTTCTCAAAAGGAGACTGTTTACCGTGCTGCAAAGGCCAGGGATGTGAAAGAAGCCTTAACACTGTGATATATCGTTGTGGCTTGACAATATCCAATGAATGCAAATGGTAGATGCCGCCTTAATGAGCATATAAAATAGCTATTTTCCAGGCAGTCTCACCTTGGGGACATCACCGAGGAACGTATTGCCCTTTTAAACAAGGAATTACGTTCTTTTACATTGATAGTAGTAGCGGGATGTTTCGCGAACGTTTTAGTGAACTATGATGTGCTTTAGCCTGTTCTATGTGGCACTTCATTCGGTGGTCGCATCAGGATTTCCAAAAGAGGAGGCAAATGACCACGAAAAACGTTAATCAGATGTTGATGGATATGGCAATGCATGCTAACGTTCTAACAATCGTCCCGCTGCTGCAGAACATGATTTCCACTTGTTATCCCTGATCCTTAGATCTTTATAAAATCATTGGCATAAAATGAGCACAAGAAATTAAACATTGGCGTTGTCATTTTACACATTACAACAGTTTTGATAGTCTGCATTTTTACTTTTATTGGAATTTCATTTCCTTTAGATTTCCCTCATTATTTTACAAGGTTACAGAAGAGTGTGAAAATTAATGAAGTGCAGTCTTGATGGAAGAATTTTTTTTGGAAACTCTCCAAAAGTACTAACCGAAAAGACACTCAAAAATGGCCTTCTCCTGCAAAGGCTATTTGCACTTTTGAGTGCTAAAACTTCACTGTTTGAAATATATATACTGCAATGCAATCCTCGTCTCCTCAGAGATGAGGCCACAATTTTCCAAAACGGATTTATGATGAATGTTGTCATGGTCATAACATTAAGCTACTTCTAATAATTCAGGCAAGTTATCAGGATGGACTTTCCTGCAAGGAAATAGTAAAGCAGAGAAATTATCCGTAATTGTAACTATTGCTCATCTATGATGTGACATTGGACCACTCTACGAAATGAAAATAATATTAAAATATGCAGCGGCTTATTTGACCAAAAACCTTCTGACTGTACCCATGAGAAAAATGAAATGTTTACCATTGTGATACACAATCGTGTTTTGTCCCATTTTGTGATAACTTCGTCCTATTATATAAATTAGCGGAATTCAACTAGAACCGAGACCAGACTAGAACCAGGCTTCCTACTTTTGTAAGTGCCTCTGTTACACAATAGACTCGTGGCCAGGTTTTAAGTTCACATTCATTCCACAGGAATTCAGATTTTTGACAAAAGGTTGTCTAATTAGAGGAATTAGATGAATTCCCTAATTTAAAATCGGAAAAACTCGAATGTGTGACTATTCGTTGAATGTGAGATAGTGACTCTTCAAAGACGCAATCGATTTCAAAATTAGAAAAAATATACCAAACTCTGACTTCGAGTTCCGGCCACAAGGAACGTGAGATAGTTCCAAGATCAGACCGCTTTCATTACCATATCGGTAGCATTACATCATCTGAGGAAACTACATGTTCTCGTTCATAGCTGAATACAGAGCAGTAGATCTAATACAATATGAAAGGGAAAGGAACACGCCCAAAGCGTTCTGTCACAGGAAACATGCATCTCTGTACCGATGAGACGATTGCGTGATTCATCTCACTCTAGATACAACTTCCATCTGTCTTCCATTTTTCAACACTCTCATCCTATGGATGATAATACTTGATTTAAAAATAACATAACCTGCAGCAACACTGGAATGGCAGGCTGCTGACAACAGATGATCACAGTGGGTGCCAATTTAACATTATATTTTTAATTTACACTAGAAAAACAACTGGTAATATTTGTGGATCTGGATATGTGTAATTGAGCTGGGTGAGCGGGTGTTGAAAGGAGTCGCAAGATACATGGATTTCAAGAATTAGATCAGTTCTTCTTTTTCTGTTGTTTTAAAAGTTTGGGTAGATTCAGTGTCACAAAATATGATACTATGTTTGCTTGTTTGCTTTTTGTTGAAAGCTTTCTGTTCGCAAAACATTCATTAAGGAAACGTTTACTTTTTGGATTTGCACACCACCATGCACCACATTACCATCTTCATGTTAAAATAAATTCAATTATCGAGGATGGTGGAACAACAATATTGTTCACGACTAAATGGTTTTTGGATGGACAATGATAAATATCCGCATGTGAACAACACCTGACCAGACTTTTATTAGGTTCGGAATAAAATGGCAAATGCTCAACAGTTTAACATTCAGAAGTCCTACAAGTACAGTGTGATGGAACTGTTCAAGAAAAACAATGACGTTGGCATCCTATGAACAATTCTATTTTCCATCGATGCAACAAGCATTTTGGAGAACTGCAATGGGTCATTAAGTGGTATTAGGAACACCGTCCATTGGCAGAAGAGTTTGATACATGTTGATATTGCGTGACCTGTGTGTATCATGTCATTTGTGATCATGCCTCAGGTGAGGTGAAGCAGATCTGAACTGAAGTCCTGTTTTGTTCAGCAAGAGATCATTGTACTCCAGGTGTAGCACCAGAGTTGAATCTGAGGAATCCATTGCGCAGGCGAGAAAGGACACAAGCAAGTGATCTGCCCACAAAAAGAACTTGTGCTTTCCAAAAAAATTTTAAAAAAGAAGAAATCCTTGTGCTCACTTCTAATCTTATTGTCACACCACGCTAAATTCAAGGTGTAATTGTATGGATATTTACCAACCACGCGTAGTACGAGGGAAGGTAATGTTTTCACCATAGAGATAGATGCGTAGTGTGTGTGTACACGGAAAGACACACTACGCATCTATCTCTATGGTTTTCACTCATGTCTGTGATTCTATTGGAGGGGGCGGGGGTCGGTCCACCTTGGAACATGAGCCACCTGACCGAGTTGCAAAATCTCTGAGACAAGACATTTGTGTATGTGCACATCATGCATCTGCAGCATACTCCAAATTGGTATGTACATGCAAATGCAAGCTTTAGAGCCATGCTGCATATGGGGAGCTGTCAAATAGAGCATATCACATTTCCCTCTTCAGAACAACTCGGTTTATTTTGCCAACATTTTCCCGGTAGTTTCCGATGACGTCAGCCAGTATTTTAACGAGGAAAGACAAACTTGACAGTGTGTGCATGGTGTGTTCCTATGATGTTTTCACAAGAATATGAGGAGGCAGCCCGGGCTATGCAACTTACTGGTTGAATACATGACAAGAACAAGAATATGTTCCCAAAATAATGTAACTGCTGTCAGTCAGTTTCGTTCGATACCAATTCGTACACAAAATAAAAATAAGTTGCTATTGGATTTTAATAATTTTTTATTCTTTTTACATGCTCAACCTTTCAGAATCTTGGCCAATATCCCTTGGACAACGTATGTAAATTTGTGCAGGATTGACCTAAATAAGGGTCAAGAAATGGTCACATCTCATTATTTCCTTCGGACATATTTGTTGTAACCATTATTCTTGACGTTGGAAGCAAGAAACGTCTTTTTGTAAAAATATGGCCATTTTATTGGTATTGCTATCTTCCTCCTTCATCTCATTCAGGTCAGGTAATGGATGCTGCGTTGTTACCAAGTGGTAAAACCAATGCAGGTGTCAGAGACAGTTTTATTTGAAACTGCTTTTCCATCATGGTTAAGCTTATTCGTGAAGATCTATTTAAACGAAATTGTCAAAGCGACGTTACAAGGAACAAAACAAATAAATCGATACGATGTAGGGATGTGAATGCATTTCCAGGAAATCGGTGGAGGAACTTTGAGGTCATTCATGCCTTGTTCCATGTCCAGTTGTCGACTATCTAATTTGTCAAAAGACACTGGACGAATAAAGCTTCTGCGTAGTTTTTCACGACTTACCCATCAAGCTAAAGTCGTACTAAGAATGTACCATGTGATCTGTGTTACTTCTGTGAAAATTTGAACATTTTATGAGCCTTTATATTCTTGGACTGCTGTAAAACCTGTATGCTAAATGCACAAGGTAGAGGATCAAAAGTTGATCACAGACTTTGGGTAGTATATTCCCGGAAAAACGTTTCTAAACTTCTCAACGATTCTTTCTACAAATAACAACGGTGATGTAACATGCACAATGAAATTAAATGCAAAATTGACATTGCTATTTGTGATGAGCAATATAAGAACAAGTTTAGACCGGCTTTTTTGCTTTTTTGCTTTTTTTAGCTCTTTTAAGAAATCAAATGGTGAAATGTGGGTCTTGGGCCTGCTCAATACAAATATCCCTGCTGTAACTGTGGGTAATTTTGCGACAACAAACACACTTCCACCGGACTCTCGATCGATTTACACTGGAGTTAGAAACTTTCTACTTTCATATTCAGGTGACGGAACGAACAAAAAGCATCACCTGATATAGTTCTTTGAATCGATGACAATTTTGCACGACTTATTTCATAATGTTAAGCTAAAGTCCATACAATGAAACAAGTGAAGTCAATAGCATCAACAATTTTCTGTAACATCGTACTTCTTCTAAACAAACTTGTAAAGCATATCTTAGGTCAAATTTCCTTCACTGTTACAGGCATCTGGGATCCTTATGGATTAAGAGGATATGCTAAACATTTTCCACCGCTTTATAAACGTCAGGAATGTTCTGGGGTCGTGGATTCTTTACTATGGGCTTGGAAGCCACAACAATATTGACATTTGTTTTAATATTCTTACCATTTTGTTCACTACTAATTTTACACAAAAGCACAATATTATTCTAATTACTAAAAACAATTACAAACAGTTCAAAAAATACTGACATAGATCACAGGATTACAACAATGAAAACAAAAGCCACTTGAAGCTGACAGATCGCAGGACTACAATTCTATTCAGAAAAAAAATGACAAATGATAATAAAAGTACTGAACATGCCAATGATGAAAGATGCCATTTCACCCGAGTTGTTCAAGTAGAGAAAATATAATGGCTTATTATTTTTTGACAAAACACTTCCCTTTGACCACTTGGCAAACATTATGAAAATGGCCAAAAAATGTGAAACGGTACCTTTCTGGTAACATGTACAATTTTAGTTCCATTTCAGTTCCATTTAAGAGTGTAAAAACGCTGATTTTAACCAACCAAATTACATATGAACTACTTTGTGATTGTACCTCAGTTGTTGAAAGTACGGATATAGTAAGTTTAATTGGAAAAGAAGTAGACTGTTACTTTGTCTGTAGTTTAATGTATGGTACCGAAAAACTAAATCTTCCATTACGTATATCATTTGACCAAAATGCAAAAAGGACATTTAAAAGGATTAAATATATAAAAAATGATATACATATTGGCACCAGGTAGTCAGTGTCAACGTGGCTGGCAACTGGAAATGCAACAGTAAAATGAATTAGTAATTAGCACAACATGAAAGTTAAGCAGTAAACACTGAGGCATTGTTAATATACATGTGCAATTATAGCGGATGGTGCCTGAAAATTTGGTTTACAAGTTAAACGCTAGTTTCTGTCATTTGAATTCACCATAATTAACATATCAGTGCTAAATATCCTTTGTAATTAAAAGTACATATTAAGTTGAGGAAATTGGTCTAAGAAATAGAGGTATTTTTGACATAGATCTAAAGAAAATGTGACACACATGGTAATTAAAATTAATATATAGATATGTACATCTTCATATCAATTCAAAACATGGATTTATAACTCAGGTCTATAAAATATAAATGGTATACTTAAAATTATTTCGTCCACTTAAAATTTGCCAATCTTAGAAAATGGTGTGGAAACATTTGACTATGTTGACACAGACGTTTTCACAATCCGATCATGATGTGTGACACATCTTTTATTGATGCATTTTCAGAGTAAGAATTATTAGGTCCAACGGTTCTTTAACAACACAACACAAGATGTGGCACACACATTGAGATATTGAAACCGGAAAATCAGATATTTTTCGAGTTTCTTGAATATATGTGAAAATGGTAAGAAAACTCCAAACAACAACATCAAATAATTTACCTTATCGAGCATATACTCGAAGTATACTTTAACACTGGTTATACTTTCCCGCTGTAAATACAGGATAATATAATTCAGAGTAAACCTGTGGTAAGATGTGGAAAGATTTGTTGCGAAGGGAAGAATCACCATTGTGACAAAAGTGATCAAAGACAAACATCAATGACAACAATGATGACGAATTAGGGAAATCTTTCTACGTCAATTTTGGCATTTTAGTCTAAAACATGACGCTTTTTTAGTGTCTAGGAATTACAATCTGATATATACATTTGTGTGGAATACCTTGTGATGCTACAACGTATTCCAGTCGTCACGGAATTCTTACCTCCACATGATAGGTGTTGGCTACAGCTGGATCCTGTGTGAGTGACGCGCTGATTGGGAAGACTAAGCCCAGTACGATTAACACCAGGGCGTAGATCCAACACAGCAGGTGGGTTATCGCCGACCTGAAAATGGTAAGGAAACATGGTTCTAATGATGCGTCAAATTAATCTTAATATATGAGATAAGGCAACCAAGCCATCACTTTGAATGTGATAAAAGTAAAAATGATCATCAGAAGGAAAATGCTTTCTACAGACAGTTTAGCCTGAAATATTACCATATTAATTCATAACATTATAAAAATTTCAAATAATGTACAAAGTTCAACGAAGTTTTCCATTCCATATTTGAAAACAAATATATCGTGATTATCATCGGTTCCGTGAGTGACTTGGACATCTATGTTGTAATTATTTTGTAATTGGTCAATGGCATTTAACAAATAATTGAAAAATACAGTCTTTACATAACAAGTTTTCTAAGTAATTCGCGTGAATAACTTCCTAAAACAGTCCGTAAGATAATGTATCATTGGTTTTGTCTACTGATTCAAACTCGTTTATTTTTCAAATAGGAGACCACTAAGTTAAATTCTACAGAGATTTTCTAATGGAACAACTTTGTATGAGTGTGTGGCATCAACTATAAGGATGACCTTAGATGCGAATAGTTGGCAACAGCAGAAACGTTTGTAAGTAACATTTAGTTCCTGCCATCTGTTCACAGAACGGCAGGACCCAACAAATGTGTTGCGTCAGAAAATGTCGATGGAGAGAATCAAGCAGGCGCTGTTAATGAAAACAAGTGAGATACCAATATGGTCAAAGTGGTGATGGACGCTATGATAAATGAATCAAATCCAATTGGTATTTCATCGTTCTTAGTAAATTTTTTGTTGTTGATATCATTACCATTTGCCACTTTAGGTTGACCTAACGTTCAGTCTTGTAGGAATTTTCGTTTTGAAGATTTCACGGCACGGTTCTGCCATTTTTCTGATGTGATGTACGATATGTGAATACATAAATACCAAAAGTAGGCCAATATTCATTTTTATCACAAACTCTTGATTACCTGTCACAGACATTTCCGAACATCGCGGAATACAAGGACAAGCTACAAATCAGATAATTGGCGAAGTCCTTATGTTCTGGCTGAAACCTTCGAACACATTTCAATCTTTGTGGCAGCATGGTTGATTGCTTCATTGAACTCCGCACAAATGTTTCAGGAAAATGTTTCAGGAATGCAAATCCATTACAGTGCATGGTCAATAAAGATAAAATAAGTTTTAAATGAAAAAAACTAATAGAAAACATAACGTAGCTCCAAGCTGGATTCTACTGCTCATAAATTTAATCATATTGCTTACAGGTTTACACAAGGGTGTCCCAACTATTTGACATCAAGCTACTAAGCTTTTATTGTAGATTTATTTGACATAGGAGATTAAATATCAGCATCAGCTTTCATCTCAAAAAGTTCGTGTGAATGTGTTTTATAACTCTAAGCGCATTTGGGCAAAAACACCTTAGTAACATTTCTTTTTCGAACCATGTATATTATGGGGGCGACCGGGGGGGTGCAATGTATGTGCAACAGTGTTATTCATACACGTTCATTGACGTAAGGCAAACAGAATCGATAAGTAAATACCTTTTCAAGACGTAATGAATAAAAAACGAATCCACAGGTACCATACATGCAACCTGTTGAATGTAGTCCCGCACATCAACAGAACGGTAGGTTATTACCTGTGTACAACAATCAAAGTGCCAGCGTCAACTTTAGGAATAGACTCCCCTTCGATAACGTGAAATGTCTTGGCAGTTTGCCAAAGAAATGACCATCCAACAATTTTTAGCCATAAATTTATGAAACTCGTGTACAAAAAGAGAGCTACGAGAAATTGCTGTCCTTGATAAGTTATGCTGTTGGCACCTAATTGTCAATTGCAGGCAGCCCTGATACAAATCACCATTTACATCTTCGTTTACATTCGTTCACAAACGCAGCTTATTTTTTTGGATAGGGACTTTTCTTTCGGCTGGTGCCTGCAGAAATAACGGTGCTTTCCCCAAGATAATTGTACTTCAAAGGTGGGGAAGTCACAACAGGCTGGCTAATTGCTATGTCATTATGACGTGTGTAAACAAATTTCCTCCAATGATTGATTGATTCAGGGGGTCCATGCTATTTGGGGAATATGCCTTGGCACTTTTATGATAAGCAGGCCTACTTTAAGCTGCAGTCATTGGTGGAAATTTGTTTACACAGAATGCTATCATGACATCATAATGTCATAATGACTAGCATGTTGTCTTTTTTGTGATGTCATATTTTTTGTTTTGATGGCATGGAACTACCAAATAATACACAATCTCATTGATTGCATATTCACCCTGAGTAAAGTTCAGAAAATATGTGTGATTTTGAGGAGATAAGAAAATATGTTCAGCTTTTTATGATGCTTGTCTGTGAGAAATAGATATTTTAAATGATAGTACAACATTGAGGACATTTGTCCCCACAATGATAATGCAGAAATATACTTCATAATGGATAGATCCAACCTATGTTTTATGTTTTTACAGCATCTCTGGGGATGGCTCAGATATTTACAGATTTCCCAACAGGAAGTAAACAAATGGGTCAAAAATGGCAAAAACGTGTAGACTGGTCATTATTTACTTCCTGTTGGAAAATCTGCACATATCAGAGGCATCCCCAGTAATACTACTGTAAAAAAGCAAAACGTAGGTCGGATCTATCCATTATGAAGTATGTTTCTGCAATGTGATTTTTGGCACAACAGCTTTATTTTTTATTTTTTATGCCTCAAAATCAGTTTTCTCAGAGGTGTCTACACCCATTGTAAAATGCTGAATGTAATTTCTGATCTCCTCAAAATCACATGAAAATTCTGAACCTTGCTCAGGGTCATATTGGAATTCCAATCTAATTGGCTTGGTATAAATCCCATTGTAAAGCAAAAGCGATAATCGGTGGCACAGATTTATCCTTGTGACAGGTTTCTGATATGTATCTTGTCAAATACAAAAAAGTATTATGTTCTCTGGTTGATCAAAGGAGCAATGAACAAATATGTAAAAATCTTAATTTGGATGTACACTGTAACTGAATACAAAGCAGACACTATGTAGCTTGTAAATATTTGTAATTAATCCACGAATAGTGCGAATGACATGTTTCAGAAACCCTTGAGGAGACATTTATGAGCAGGGAGCAGCAGAGCTCTTCGTGATTTTAATATCCATTGAAAACACAAGATCACGTGTTATTTACTCTATAACACAGACTCAGCTGGCTTTAAATGCAAAGCAATGACAAGCATTGTAAAGAGTATAAAATTTAATTAGTTATGCTTAAAAGAATGTGAACTTCTCCATAAGTCGCAGCGATTGATTTGCAGTGCTCAGCGTTGTCTGTGGGTTGGGAACAGCTTCTATTTCAGTATGAATCTTGAATTTTGTTTTCAAAACAATAGTAGCTAAATCCAAGTTGCATCTGTTAGATTTGGTAGTTTATCCTTTAGATTTTCATAATTTGCTACTGATTTAGAATTATTTAGGGAAGTCTCGTAAGGGGACCACGACACCCGTAGTCCTGTAAAACTAGGTCATGACAAGGATGGCCGCTGATGGCTGCCATGTAGATTTCATGCTTCTTGGCTGCCCTCTATCCAATTTCTGAATCCTGTACTGTTTACAACTGTAGACGTCTTAACAAAGTATCAAATATATATCACCTTTTTTTTGAAGAACAGATATTTGCCATATCAACGAAGTATCAACTGTATTTTAAACAAAACACATATTTGGCTAAACAATGCAAAAAAACTGCTGTTCTTGAAATTGATATAAATTTCCGTCATTGATGTGGGGGCTAGAGACTAAGTCATAATAAATTAGCAAATACCTAACATTTCTATTTGTATAAATGGCATGTTGCGAGAACAAAAGACGATATTTGCATCAGAGGATCCATTCAGGATCACTTTAGGCTCAGATTCAGCAGGATGGAAGATTTATTTACCCAGGATTACCTCTGCACAGTGTAATGAAGATCTATTGAATCCCTCCTTTTTACTTCTGCTGTCATTTGCCTTTTCCCGAGGGAAGAGACTCGCCACGCAGGATCTACACGAAATAAGTAGTCTTGTACTGAGACTTGGCATACTTTGAAAGTCATAAAAGGCCAATGAAATCTTCCTTCGGATTAAGAAAAACGAGTTTTTCGTTTCGTATGAATCTGCAACATTAGGTCTATTTTCCATACACTTCCTCAACAATTGATTAAGAAGTTAACTGACCTGATAATATCAAAATAATAATAATATCAAGGTTCGAAAATAGCAGCCATTGAAGCTGCTGTGACTGCCAGGAATAAAGTTTAATCAATATTATGAACGATCATTTGTCATTTGTGTCTGATCACAACACGATCACATTGACCCAGTTACTGGCTTTTTATCGCTGTTGGGGCTCATAGCAAATCAAAGCTTGTTGCGACAGTAATTTACTACCAAACTTGAAATCATGGGGTGCAACAAAAATACACCAAACAAGTGATTACAAATTTATGTTGTGCTTGATGTAGATAATGACTGTATGCACATCATCTATTGCTCTCGGGAGACCAATAAATGTTTCCTTTTCAAAAATTAACATGTCTTAATTGTATGTTTTGGATCAAATAAAATTGAAATAAAACTGAATGTATGGTATACCCATATGAATTCATTCTCTCAAGTCATTGAGACCTGATTGTTTGAATATCAAAGCATATATTCAATTGTTTGAAAAGATTACCATCACTCACCTTGTTATCGCGGCATCATTCGTCTACTTTTTTCTCAAAGATTAACATCCATAGCTTTTGGCATCCCTACCTGTGTTCTCTATTTTTTACACAACTGCAACAAGATAGAGTTGTTTGAGTATCCGTCCCAGCCTCACCCTCTGGTTCTTCAATCCTTGTCAATTCATGTTGTGTCAACAGTCTTTTCATTGCGGGTAAATGCATGATAATTCCCGAAAAAAAATTCGTCCCATGTCCATATAATGCTGAATATTGGTTTACATGTGAGTTCTTAGTAGCAGTAATGTATTCTGTGCTGTTGGTTTCATTGAACACTGACCTATCGAGTGTAGTGCATGTATATCAAAGAGCATCACCAATGGAAGATAACTGGGACACAACCAGGACACCAATCTAACCCGACTTAATTGGCAAGTGTTGTGTCATGTGTTGTGCAGAGTAGAAAAGGAACATATTTTTATGCGAAAACATTTAATTAAATAGCCAATTCACTGCTGTTTGTGGCTTATTTATTTACAGCTAACAATCGCATTCTAAAATGGCACCCAAATATTAAATACTACTGTAGCAGTACATAAAAAATTATGTAGAGTCTAGCACATTTTAAGGATATGAAGATATTTTGATTCCGATTCTGCACCGTGCTCTGCTGCACAGGATTGACCCATCTATTGTTTAGATAAAACTTTTGTTCCAAGTGTCTGTTTTGTGCACAGTAGAAGATGCACACAAAGATCTGTTGTATATTGTATCAACAATCAATGAAAAACTAAGCACAACTAAAAGTTTTTATAACTTCTTTTTACTTCTTCACGATCCTTGAGAGAAGTCGCTCGGATCCCATGAGTTTGATTTACACTGATACGTACCTATCTATCCATTAACTTATCTGGCCACACTTTAGGAAGATGTATTGCCCGTGGAGATCAGACTCAGAATATCTTTCTGCCTATTTTTCTTACCGCAATTTCATTCTGATTGATCTAATAAATATTAGATTATTTAAGTTTTGAAACCCACCCAATCATTAATAGTGATTAACCATTTGTAATACCGCGGGAGATCATTCCCTGCCTTAGTTTACTAAATTATCAATTTAAAACTTCATTTAAGGCATAGAAGAAGATAGATTTAAATATATCATCAAAGGTCTCAATCTCGCGACCAAAAAGAAAAATTCTTATCAATTTCCAAAATTTCAATCAATTTCTCATATCTGCTTTACTTTTGTGTTCTTTTTTTTGCTTGAAATAAAGATTAAAAAGTGTAAAATTCACACTACAGTTCTGATTTCCTGTTAAAATCTTTAGTGCTACATTACTGGATTTAATATGGTCTAAAAACTGGAATGCAACAGTTCAGCAGGTGTCATATCTGCATTGGTTTTGAGGCTATATAAAATAAGGAAAGTAACACTGAAGACTTTGGAGAAAAACATTTTAATATTTAGTCATTTTTGCACATCTTATATGCATTTAAAGTAAAAATAAATGTCCCAAAAGAGAAATTAACCTGATTAAAGTTTAACCAGAGAATGATACAATTTTCTTGAATCGTGATACCCATGCCTAGCTGCGTAAGTGACAGCTGCACTGGCTTGTGGTTTTTGCTCAAAACAAATAGTCGTAGTCTTGCTTAGGAAACTGTTGTAGGCGATTACACGGCGTCCCTTGAGCCACATAACTCAGTGATTGCAAATTATGTTCGACTTTATTGTAGATTAAGTTATTACTGACATGAGACTAGACAATGCTGTACCGAAGTGTCTTCGTTCGGCGATAACAGACCGTTGTTGACGTGAGAAGGTTAAAAAAAAAAACTTCTTGTTCCGCATTGACAAAAATGGAAGAAATTTCCGTATTCTTGGTTATTTATTCGTCTCACAAGTCAAATCTATGTGCTATGGCAGAAGTAAATGGTTTGGCTGCACCTGCTGCTGGTATTTATAGTATAGTGGACTTTTCTTCTATGGGTAGTACTTCTCTTTTCTGACAACTG
>JBCAUG010091752.1:10130-22137 GCA_038406175.1 Haplosyllis leylae | reverse complement strand
CAAGATGCAGGTTACCAAAATTTCCTTTGGTACTGAACAAACTAAGAAAGTTGAAAATGCTAAACATTGAGGGAAATCGCAAGGTGATAAGTTTAAGTGAATCACTGGGAAACTTAATCAACTTAGAAACTCTGAACGTGTCAAGATGCAGACTGACAGTATTACCAGGAGCATTAGAAAATCTAACAAACTTAGAAACACTGGACGTATCAGATTGTGATCTAATAGAATTTCCTCAAGTATTGTGCAATCTCAAATCATTGAAGGAATTAGATATTGGATCGAATCTCAATATTCAAAACTTACCAGGAACATCAGAAAATCTAACAAACTTAGAAACACTGGACATATCACATTCTGGTCTGATAGAATTTCCTCAAGTTTTGTGCAATCTCAAATCATTGAAGGAATTATATATTGGACGGAATGTCAATATTCAAAACTTACCAGGAGCATTAGAAAATCTAACAAACTTAGAAACACTGAATGCACAAAGATGTGGCCTCTTAGGATTTCCTCAAGTTTTGTGCAATCTCAAATCATTGAAGGAATTATATATTGGATGGAATGACAAGATTCAAAACTTACCAGGAGCATTAGAAAATCTAACAAACTTAGAAATACTGAAAGTGTTTGCCTGTGGCCTCTTAGGATTTCCTCAAGTTTTGTGCAAACTGAAATCATTGAAGAAATTAGATATTGATTACAATGACAAGATTCAAAACTTACCAGGAGCATTAGAAAATCTAACAAACTTAGAAACACTGAATGCAGAAAGATGTGGCCTCATAGGATTTCCTCAAGTTTTGTGCAAACTGAAATCATTGAAGGAATTAAATATTGGAGGGAATGACAAGATTCAAAACTTACCAGGAGCATTAGAAAATCTAACAAACTTAGAAACACTGGACATGTGGAACTGTGGCCTCTTAGGATTTCCTCAAGTTTTGTGCAATCTCAAATCATTGAAGAAATTAGATCTTAGTCATAACCCAAGGATTAACAGCCTACCTCGGGGGATTGAGAGATGTAAACGTTTGGAAATATTAGATATTTCCTACTGCCAAATCAATGAACTCCCTACTGCTCTTTTCAAGATGAAGAATTTGTCAATTGTTGAAGCAGACCGAGTTCCAATCAAGATGTTGGATGAAGACTTTGTAAAATTATGGCTTCAGAGACCTGACATTTTCACAAATTGCCGATTTCAGAAAAAGGTGAAACATGGTGTTCTACAGTTTGTGAAACCCCCTCATGAGATTGTAGAACGTGGACCTGAGGCATGCATGAGCTATTACAGATCCCTTAGAGCTGACAATGCTGTGAACTGTAATGTGCTGAATGTTGCTCTCATGGGTAAAACAGGAGCTGGAAAGTCCAGTCTTACACATTCTATAAAAGAGGGATCGTCTGTCCTAGTCCACCCATCAGACAGGACAGTTGTTGTAGATGAACTTGAGTTGCAACATGAAGATGTTCTCTTGAAAATTGCAGATTTTGGTGGACATGATATTTATGAATTGACTTGTCCACTGTTCTTAAAATCCAGAAAACAAGTTGTCATTGTAGTTGTAAAGCTGTCTGAATACAATGAAAGCAAGCATGATGAACTCGTAACAAAATGGCTGACTACTGCTGTTTCACACATGAAAACTGGCAGTATTTGTATTGTAGCCTCTCAGTGCGACCTCTGCAGTAAAGAGGAAGTAGTCGAGAAGATGGGGATGCTGAAAGAAAAAATTCAAAACTGGATTAAAGAGGAATCTTCATTCTGGAAAACATTAAAACAAACACACACTGATAAAGGCATCTTAGACAACAGAAAGTTTCACTATTTTAATACTAGTTCACTGGACATGCAAGGCTTGGACAATGTCGGAGAATTCTTATTTGTAGAGGGAAGATCAAACAGAGCAGTCCTTCCGAAGCGCTGGATTGAAGTTTATATGAAAATGAGCGAAGAGACTGCCAGAGGTACCCATTTCATTACAGAAAATGAGTACCAAGCTATGTTCAAAGAGTGTGTACCTTCCTCAAATAGAGCTGGGTTAAGTAATTTACGGTCTAATGATGCCAACACTAACCCCTCTCAACCATCAATGCTTGAAAATATGTTTCATGACACTCAAGAATCACACCTGTGTTTACAGTTTCTTCATGATTCAAGAATGGTTTTGTGGTATGGAGAAAAACATGAGAATCTCAGGAAAATAATTTTCCACGACCCTTTGTTTTTAGTGTCAGTACTTCAATGTCTCTTTAGGCACGACCTGGCAGAAGTATTGAAATATGATCATGAACACTTCGGAAGCTATTTTAAGTCCAGATCAAAATTTCAAGAAGCGGTTACCAGATTTATTCAAACTGGAATCCTTAGTCCAGTGCTGCTCAGATGCATTTGGAAGGAACTTAAGTTAGACGAAAACGAATTTGTATTTAACACAATTGTTAAAATACTGACAATGCTTGACTTATGTTACGTTGATGACCAGAGCCCCGATGGTATGCTACGACTGCCATGGTTTGTGCGAGATGACGATATGGGTTTCCTGGAAGATCTATGGCCAGGGAAACTTCCTCCAGGTACTCTGCAGTACACACTCACCTACTGCTTTTGTCATCGAATTCCAGGCATTATTTATGAAAGGTTCTGTGTCAGATTACAGAGTCACTTGCAGAAGGGAGGCTTCATCAGGATGGACAGGAGAGATGCTGTTTTCTGTGAACAGAATAGGGTGCAAGTACTTTTCCAGAGATATCCCTGCGATAGTGAGCCATGTATGAAAATTCATATGAGATGTACTTTTGAAAACTTATTCCACCTGCAAAAGTTATGTCTGGTGTTGTACCGAGATTTGCACAATTTGTGCAGTGAATACTCGGGATTATGCATCGATTGTTACCTTTTGTGTCCTCACTGTCTTCTTACTGGATTGACAAAGCCAACGAAAAGACCCATCGAATCTATTGATGAGAAACTATTGCTTACCTGGGTGCCATGCAATCCACTTACACCTGGCAGTGATCAGACACCTGCAGCCCTCATCTTCCTGCGACTTTTAGGTCAGTATCAGTACCTTCAATGATACAAATTTTAAATACAGAGTAGTTTTGCTATCTTTGGAAATAAGATAAAAAGTTCATAAAAAATTAACCGCGATTTTCAAAAGATTTGCACAATATTTGCTTACATTTAGACCGATAGCAATTCAATTTGTGAATTACAGATACCGAAAATTGTGAAAACCACTTGACGCAGGTAATTCAGTTCTGCAAAGATGTGACGAAACCCCAATCCCTTGCATTCGAAGGTGAGCACAATCTGGCTTCGCAAAGTTACCAAAATATACGGCTGTCGTGAATTCTGAAATAAACTTTTAACATTTCATCTTTTTTTCAGAACTACTCCAGAAAGTATCCAAACATGTCACCAGTGAAGAGCAATTAGATTTTCTTGGTAACAAATTAGGACTAAAGGACCATGAAATCAGGACAATTTGTTACGACAACAAAGGAAGCATTAACCGTGCAGGATATCAAGTCCTGTTAGAATGGAGTAAACAGAAAATATTCCGACAAGTGAGTGAAACTGAGATGAAAGAAGAACTGAGAAAAATACTGCGGGCCGACAATATCGACATGGGAGAGGCTGCTTCGCTTTATTTTTGACTTTTTATTTTTGATGGTAGACTAATTTTCAAGATGGCGGCATACATGCTGCTTGGGCTTTCAGGACAGATTCAGTGGACAATGTATTAAACCTGAAATTAGGAACTTCTTATTCGATAGGAAACAAAGAAATGTATTGTTCATGGATGAATATTTCTAAACCTTCCCAACTCTATTCGAGTTGGGACCCGTTGAGACCAGACAATCGGAGTATTAATAGCAAAGCACTTGTCTATTACGCATTTCAAACTTCAAACATCCTTAGACGCGAAGTACATATGTACCATAATTTAATAATTTTCAGAAATAGATGGATGGTACTCAAGTTGACAGTGTTATCTCTCAGAGGAGGGTCAATGATAAGAACAAAATGGTCTATTTCCAGTCACAAGTGTAGAAGCCAAATTTAATGCGCAATAAATACACTTTTTTCTTCTAAATGTCCTTCGTCTTGTTCTGTAGAGCAAAGGGACTTTTTCCGTATAATATTTCGAGATTTTTAGTGATGTCATTAAATTAGATAGTGTTTTATTAGGTTTTAAAAATAATTGTTCCTGATGACATGTTTGAACAGTAACGAGTACGAATGACATCACAGAATGACGAAAGAACGAACAACAGGAGCTTGGAACAAAAGTAGAGATGTAGGCGTGAAATAATAGTTATTAAGGTTTATTAAATTTATTGAATTCCACCTACATTCACTTCGGGAGCAATTCCACTTTACGATGAAATTCTCATTTTTTACATCCAAATATTTTCTCCAAATTTTGGAGATATAAATAAAACTAAATTTAATGCATAATGAACTAGTGAGTCAACAAATCGACTGGGTTCAAGGAAAAAGACGCGTATCACTTGTAAATTGTAACAAAGGCCAATTCGTCGACAAACGTCCGACCTGTCAAAACGCAAAATAATATATGGCTACTTGTGGTTTAATCGTGATTTTCCTATTCTGGTTTTGAAATTAGGTGAATTCATCTAATTAGTTGAATTAGACAAGTGCTTAATGAATACTAGAATCTATTATCTGTGAATAGTAATTTGTCCACACATAATGTATTCAGTCATCCATGGATAGTGTAAATTCATTTTTCACTACCCATGGAGAGTGCTCATTCATTTTGCACTATCCATATATAATGTTACATCACATTTTGACTATCCATGAATAGTAAACTGCTCCAGGGATAGTGAAGATGAATTGGTCTAATTCATCTGATTCAGCCAGATCTAAAACCAAAACAGGAAAAACACGATTAATATTACTTGATCCGGGGGAATTTTGTAGTTTTACTTTTCGTTTTACAAAACTCCTCCAGAGTACTCATTACATTTTACCGAATTGACGTGATAGATGTTGGAAAGTCGAAAGTTATCGGTGGGGAGTTTTGAAAAGAAACCCAATTTAGTATTTTTAGCTTTGTTTTGAGATAAGTAGGAAACTAATCCTTGAGAAAATGAATTTAAGGGCCTGCGGGGTGAATACTTTCTTGAAAGCTAATGAGAGTACACGTCAGGTAATTGCAAACAGTTAAAGCTTCCCGAACAGCTAAAACGGTTAAACTTTGGTTTGGTTACGTACCAGGTTAGTCTGATACAGTGAAGATGGACAAAGAAACAGGACCAGTCGTCATATCCAAATACAAATCTGGAGACAATTTTAAAACTTGTATCGGACAATCGAAAACAGTTCAGTTTCACAAATCTGAGCTGGAGGAAATTCCTGCTGAATTATTGAATCACGAGGAGCTACAAAACGTAGCCTTTTAGTCCTGTCGATTTACTCACGTTGTAAGTTTAAAACAGCTGAAAAGTTGCCGGAAACTTACTCAACTAACCTTGAAAGAGTGCAAGTTAGAAAATGTTCCCAATGTTCTGTGTGAACTTCACACGCTGAAGAGTCTGAACCTGTCTGGAAACCCTTTCGCTGACGGTTTGCCTGATTCATTGCAAGACCTAGGAAACCTGGAAACACTGGACTTATCACGATGTGGATTACGAAAATTTCCGTCAGTATTATCTCGTCTGAAATCTTTGAAAATATTGAACGTCGCTGGGAACAAAGTACAAAGCCTCGGTGAATCGATTACAGCCGGACTAGAAATACTCAACGTGTCGAGCTGTGGACTTACAGACTTTCCTCAAGTATTGTGTAAAATCAAATCATTGAAAGAGTTAGATATCGGGAGCAATAGGGTTCAACACTTACCAGAAACACTAGATAATTTAACAAAAATAGAAGCATTGAACATGTCATTCTGCGGCCTTACGGAATTTCCTCAAGTGTTGTGCAAACTAAAATCACTGAAAAACTTACAGATTGGATGGAATACAATTCAAAATGTACCAGAGTCATTAGAAAATTTAACAAACTTAGAAACACTGAACCTGCCATTCTGCAATCTCACAGAGTTTCCCCCAGTACTTTGTAAAGTCAAAGCATTGAAGGAGTTGGAAATTAGATGGAATAAGATTCAAAACTTACCAGAAACACTAGATAATTTGAAAATCTTGGAAACACTCAATGTGTCCAGTTGTGGGCTTTCAGAAGTCCTCACAGTAGTGTGCAAACTTAAATTATTGAAAGAATTACAAATTGGATGGAATAGGATTACAAAAATCCCAAGAACAATGGAAAATTTGAAAAACTTAGAAATACTTAATTTGTCCTTCTGCAGCCTTACCAAATTTCCTCAAGTAATATGTAATTTTAAAGTATTGAAAGACTTACAGATTGGATGGAATAAGATTGAAGACTTACCAGAAAAACTGGAAAATCTAACAAACTTGGAAACACTGAATGTGTCGAGCTCTGGCATGAGACAATTTCCCAAAGTTTTATGTGCATTCAAGTCCCTGAAAGACTTGCAAGTCGGGTGGAATAAGAATGAAAAAATACCAGGCGCACTGAACAATTTAAAAAACTTGGAAACATTAAATGTATCAAGCTGTGGTCTCAAGAAATTTCCAGAAGTGCTGAGCAAACTTAAAACATTGAAAAACATACAAATTGGATGGAATAAGATTCATAGATTACCAGAAACTACGGGAAACTTAACAAACTTGGAAATACTGAATGTATCAAAATGCGGCCTGACAGAATTTCCTGAAGTTGTGTGTGAACTCAAATCATTGAAAGACTTACAAATCGGTTGGAATGAGATTCAAACCTTACCAGACGCACTAGAAAATTTACTGAATTTAGAAACACTCAATGTGTCCAGCTGTGGACTTACTAAATTTCTTCAAGTAATTTGCAGACTCAAATCATTGAAAGACTTGCAGATTGGTTGGAATGCAATTCAAAACATACCAGAATCAGTAGAAAATTTAACGAACTTAGTAACATTGAACATGTCATACTGTGACCTCATTGCGTTTCCTCAAGTATTGTGTAAACTAAAGTCATTGACATGGTTGCACGTGGAAGGGAATGATAATATTCAAAACATACCTGGGACACTAGAAAACTTGATAAACTTAGAAACATTCAACGTATCAAGATGTAACCTTGTAGAATTTCCTCAAGTAGTTTGCAAACTCAAATTATTAAAAGACTTACAAATTGGATGGAATAAGATCCAAAACCTTCCAGAAACATTGGAAAATTTGGTAAACTTGGAAACACTAGACGTATCAAACTGTGGACTGGAGGAATTTCCCGAAGTGGTGTGCAAATTCAAATCATTGAAGGAGTTGCTTGTTGCGGGGAACAATGGGATTCGTAGCTTACAAGGATCTTCTTCAAATTTAACAATTTTAGAAACACTGAACATATCAAAATGTAAACTGACTGAGTTTCCTCAAGTGATTTGCAAAATTAAATCGTTGAAAGACTTACAGTTAGGATGGAACTACATTCAAAATCTGCCAGAATTATCAGAAAATTTGACAAGTGTGGAAACTTTGAATGTGTCAAACTGTGGACTTGCAGATTTCCCCCAAGCATTGTGTAAACTTCAATTATTGCGAAAATTACAAATCGGGTGGAATAAGCTTAAGAACTTACCAGGGACGCTTGAAAACTTAACAAATTTGGAAAAACTGGATGTGTCATGCTGCGGATTCACAGAATTTCCTAAAGTAGTGTGCAAACTTAAATCATTGAAAGACTTACAGATTGGATGGAATATGATCGAAAGAGTGGAAGGAACACCAGAAGGTTTTAACTTGGAAACAATTAATCTGGCAAGATGTGGTCTAACAGAAATTCCTCAAATAGTTTGCGAGCTAGAGTCACTGAAAAACCTACACCTAGGAGGAAAAGACGAAATGCGCAAATTAACCGGAACTTTGGAAGGTTTAAAAAACTTAGAAACACTGAACCTGTCAAACTGTGGACTTTTTTTGAATTTCCACAAGTTCTATGCAAACTCAAATCATTGAAAGAGCTTGACATTGACAGTAATAAACACGTTCAAAGTCTACCTGAAACAGTCTTGAGTCTCCCAAACTTGGAAAGGCTGAATGCGTCTAACTGTAATCTCAACAATTGTAAGAATTCAAAGATATATTCACCTTTTTCTCGCCTCTGCGAGTTGAACATATCAGGAAACCAATTCACTGAACTTCCTTTGTTCCTCTATGAATTAAAGTCTTTGCAGAAACTTGATGTGTCTGCAAATCTAATCACTCGGCTGCCAAAAGGGATACGGAGATGCAGCAATTTAGAAGAATTAAATATTTCCCATTGCGACATCAGGACACTCCCAACAGTTATTTTCCACATGAAGAAATTGGCCACTGTTATCGCAACCGATGTCTCAGTTGAAGAATTGGATGAAGACTTCGTAAAATTGTGGTTACAAAAACCAGACATTTTTGCCAAAGGAAGGTTTCAAAAAGTCACCGGACTTCGTCCTGTACGTTTCGTGAAACCCCCGGATGAGATAGTTCAACATGGCCCTGATGCAAGTGCGGAATATTACAGGGCTCTCGGAGTTAGTGATGCATTTACCTGCAGTCTGCTAAATGTTGCTCTCATGGGTAAAACAGGAGCTGGAAAATCCAGTCTTATTCAATCTATCAAAGAAGATTCTTCTGTACTTATCGAGCCATCAGACAGAACAGTTGTCGTGGACACACTTGAAGTGAAGCATGAAGATGTTCTACTGAAAATTGCAGACTTTGGTGGACACGACATTTATGAAATGACTTGTCCACTGTTCTTAACGTCCTGTAAACAAGCTGCTATTGTAGCTGTAAAACTTTCAGAAAACACTGAAAGGAATCATGATGAACTGGTAACAAAGTGGCTGACAACCGCAGTGTCACACATGAATCGAGGTGATATTTGTATTGTTGCCACTCAATGTGACCTTTGCACAGAAAATGAGATAAATAAAAAAGTAGAAAAAATGAAAGGAAAAATTAAAATCTGGCTTGAAGAAGAGCGATGCTTTTGGAAAAGATTCAGATCTCATGAATCTACAGCATCAAAAGGGGACCAACCTGTCATGAGTGAAAGCAATTTCCACTATTTTCAAACAAGTTCGCTGACCATGAAAGGAGTTGATGTAATCAAACATTTTCTCTTTAATGAGGCACGATCCGACACTGCAGTCATTCCGAAACATTGGGCCAAAGTCTATGGCAAAATCTGCACAGATACAAATAAAGATAAAAAACTTGTTACGGATGGACAATACCTTAATCTATTTAAGAAATGTTTGCCAATACGCAAAAGATTCTTCCCTACTGATAAAGAATCGTGGCAATGTTTACAATTTTTTCACGACTCAGGAATGATCCTGTGGTACGGACAACAGAACGAAAGACTGAGGAATGTCATCTTTCACGACACAACATTTCTGGTATCAGTACTTCAATCCTTGTTTCGACATGACCTTCTGAAACAGTTACAATACCATCACGAGACCTTCAGAACATACTTTTCAATCAAATCGGAATTTGATGCCGAAGTAATCAGGTTCATTCAAACTGGAATTATACACCCCGGTTTACTCAGATGCATCTGGAAATCATTCAATTTCAGCGACCAGTTATTTGATACAATGATTGAGATTCTATCAATGCTAGACCTGTCTTACAAAAGCAACGAAAGCACGGATTCTACATTGCGACTTCCATGGTTTGTTCAAGAAGCAGACATGGGTTTCCTGAAAGATCTATGGCCAGAGAAACTTCCTCCCAGTAGTCTGCAGTACACACTCACCTACTGCTTTTGCCATCGAATTCCAGGTGTTATTTATGAACGGTTCCGTGCCAGATTACAACGTCATTTACAGAAGGTATGCTACACTAGAATGGATAGGAAATATGCAGTGTTCATTGAACAGAACAAACTAAAGTTACTTTTTCAAAGACATCAAAATAAACCCCAACCATTCATGGAAATTCACGTTCGATGCTTAATTGATGACATATTAGAACTGAAGGATCTCCTTTTGAGCGTACATAAGGACATGAGTAACTTGTGCAAGAAATATATTGGATTGTGCATTGACTCCTACTTCCTGTGTCCCCATTGTCTCTTCACTGGTTCCGCCACACCAACCAAAAGACCACTTAGTGAAATGTCCGAAAGAGGGTCTTTGAAATGGGTACCTTGTGATCCATATTCACCTGGCGCTGCCCTTGTGCCCGCCGCGCTTGTCTTCCCAGGGCTTTTCGGTGAGTTTTATTGGGTTATGAACAATTGAAAGCTCAACTGCATGGACTACGCGGAAAACATTCAATAACAGATCACGACAAAATGCAGAGTGAACATAAAAATTTGGTTTCAGATAAACCTTCACATCATCCATGAATCTGATTTTCAATATTTCAGTTCAATTCACATAGATCTATTTAACATTTTCCAGAATTACTACTCAAAATCTCCAGGCACATCACTGATGACGAAAAGCTACACTTTCTAGGAAACAGACTCGGATTGACGGACCACGAAATCAGTTCCATACGGTGCAATCATCCAGAAAACATCAACCACGCGGGATACCAAGTCCTCGTGAAATGGCGAAAGACACTATGGATACAAATGCATGAAACAGAAATGAAAGAAATATTGAAAACTGTACTCTGTGCGGAGGTTGTGGGCATGAATCATGTCGCTGAACTTTATTTCTAAACTGAGACAGCCTCGCATTAACGAGGTAATACCGACCATGACCTCCCTGAACGAGACCTAACTGGTGAGGGGGGGGAGGGGGTGAGATTAAGCTGTTGAGGGCCGGGATGGCTCGCCCAGTTCCAGTCCCAGGGGGTTCAGTTTGTCCGGGGTGAGCGGATGAGTGGGGGCTCACCTTGTCATGGGGGAGGCAGCTTACCCTGTCTGGGAGGGAAGGGGGGGGGGGTGCTCACACTCTCCCAGAAGGAGGGATCAAATGATGTGGCTCATGGACCAACCACTCCCCCTGTGAACAAACATCAGTAAAAACATAACCTTCCCTCATACTATGGACGTGGTCGGTAATAAGTGACATTACGTAAAAACAACAACAGCACACAGCACAACTCGGACATTTTAACCTGGTCGTACTAAGCGATGGTGTTTACTGGAGTACGAGTTATGTAACACTGCATCAGCTGTTCAAGTTGTATCCCCTCCAAGATCTGCCTCCACACACACTTACCAGGAATGGACATGTGCTTGGAGGGGATACAACTAGAACAGCTGATGTAGTGTTAGATAACCCATGCCGTGTTAAGCGCCGTCACCAAGTACCATCGTTGTCGCCGAGACCGATGTTTATTTTTAGTTCATTTAGATTTCAAGTTATCAGCAATGCAACCATTAATGTAAATTAACGGTACGCTTTTTGTAAACATCATGGGATAAATCTTTGATGAATCGAACTCTAGTTGTCAGTTATCTCAAAGGTTTTTAATAACGGGAACGTATTATCTAAAAATATTGTCACACCCAGAAATTTCTTAATTCGAGACAGGGTTTCACCTACGTATCCCGGTACGCGTGGCCCAACAAGCTGTACCAACGCTTTAAACTAAAACCACCACATTTCATGCGATGGGGCAATTAAGATTTCGAGAACCAAGTAAGGAAATGTGAATCATGTAGAAAGCGTCCTTGTGCTGTTAGTGAAGCATTCGAATTTTTACCGCTTGCTCCATGTCTTCACTAAGAGTCTTTGCACTATATAAAATCACTCCACGGTGTGGGGGTCGCCATCTTGTCAGGGTGTTTCCTGGTGCCCCGGATATGTTGTTATGTCATTGATGTTGGCTGCACTTGATTGATCCAATCAAGGTTGATTGAACTGGGGGCTCAGGGACACGCAGTGCTTGTCAACTTACAAACACATCTAAAGTTAGCTCAGTAGCATTGTACAAGCACTGTGTGTCCCCGAGC
>JBCAUG010091752.1:0-10120 GCA_038406175.1 Haplosyllis leylae | reverse complement strand
ACCGTGACTGGATTAATCAAGTGCAGCCAAGCCAACATTTCTGGCAACACTGACTACCTGTCAAAATGGCGACCCCACAACCAACACGGATTTTACACAGTACAACAAACGTTTGATGCCAATATAGCCATTGATGTCAACTTTGTGTTAATTTCGAAAAACTTGAACAAATCTAAAACTGCAGAGTTGACCTTTCTGGCAAAGCAAATTATAATAATAAGAATCAAGGGGTGGGGTTTACTGTCACGCTATTGCATTGCAAAAGCTTGTAATTATCTCTTAATCGTTAAGTAAATGCTAGGTACTTTGAATTGTGAAATTATTTGAATTTGTTGTCTTTGGCTTGTGATGTGTGTCTTTTGATGACTTGCAACAACATGTCTTATAAAATTTTACGGTATAAAGTTCGCCTAAAGTATTTTGTCAAACTGTGAATTGATCTTTTTTTTCTGTCTTCTATCATTTTAAATTTTCTCATAAGTTTGAAGCCCACAATTATCAAGTTTCACAGTTTGTCTCGGGGTATAATCTGTAGTTTGTCTACTTTGGAATGAATCTTCTGGATAGGGCATATCTTGAACGATCCTTTTATCTTGTATGTGATTTTTATCTTGCTTGTCTCATAAGGCCTCAAGGGCTTGGCCAGCGATGCTAGGGAACGGTAAAACACGGCTTTGATTTTTTTATCAGCTTTCATTTCCACTTGTTCTAACATTAACATTAATTTTGCTACTACCTTTTATCTGCAATGGATTTTAACACCTATCTAGAATATCTATAGAGTATAAACATCTGCAAACCCACCTATTTATTTGTGGAGAAAAATCAAATATTTATTGAGAATGCAAGCAGATAAAATCAGAGAGGTGTGATATGTTTCGAGAAAACCCCGTTGTATTCTCGCACTAGATGGATAAGTAAAATGGAGAAGTTTGTGAACAAAGTCAAGTCAAATCAGTATTTGAAGTAGGTATTAAAATGATAATGGTATTAGCGTTTTCTGATGTTTTATGGATTTCTTCAAAAGTTGCTATTCCCCGGAGAAGGACAAACAATCAGTGCAGGCATACGAATACAGGGTGGATCGGTCTATGATCTTATCTGTCCACAGCAAATTGACTCCGAAACAAAACAAGACATATCACTAATGTTACTCGTGATGTGCTTTTGGTACATTCAAAGTCCGCAGGTAGTTGCTATTAATATGTACCAATAAGGAGTACCGAAAGAAATCCATTTGCGTTATCCGATGATAACGTTCAACGTCAAAACTAAATTCTGTACGAGAAGATATTTTATCTCATCAGGTCTTTCGGCAAATAGTTTGCATTTAATAAAAACAAAAACATTATCTTTCATAAAACATCCACACGTTCAGAATTTAACTCTAACTGACATTCAATTTGGAATGGCTATCGAACAACTGTCAACTTGAGACGATTAAGATAAAGGCCAAGAAAGTGTCCATTATTGGCAAATAATGGCCAAGGCGGAGCCGAGGCTATTATGTCAATAATGGACACTTTCGAGGCCTTTATCTAATGTAAACCACATGCTGGGTCAAGTCACCACGTGTAAAAGTGCCCTTTATGGGTGAATAAATGTACTGTTTTAACAATAGATCTTGACCCAGATGTGGTTTACGGTCAAATAAGTCTAGTTATAAATCAATCTAGTTTTTTAACGGTACGTATTTCTGTCAAATTTGGCAGATCTTGACGTGGATTTCTGGTCATCACTATTGTATGTGTTAATTATTTGATGAAGTGCACAGATTCTAGTAAGAATTGGGAATATTAAATAATCATTAGCTTTAACATTTAATTTGTGATAATTCTGAAAAATTGCATTTTATTTGTCAGATCTGTCAGATTTGCTTACTGTGAAAAACTCGAGTATTCTGATGCCCGCCAAGGGCACAGGAGGTAAGAAGGATCACTCGTACGGACCTTGTACTTTATAATTAGCAACTAACACTAACAACAACTAGCAAAACTGATCCGTCAGCAGGACTGAACACGACCAAGATGGCAGAGACCAACGCCGAACCACTGTCTATCACTGATTACAGACCTGGGAAGAATTTAAAAATCGGAGGAAAGGAAGCCAAAACCATTGCGTTTCACACATCTGACTTTGAAAATATTCCCGAAGAATTATTGACTCATCAAGAGTTGCAAAGTGTCACCTTCAATCGTTGCAAATTTGTAAATATGAAGAGCGTAGAACAGCTTAAATGTCTTAAATTGACTGAACTACAAATAAAGGAGTGTAACTTGAATATTTTTCCTGATGCTTTGTCAAAGCTTCACACACTACAGAGTTTGAATGTGTCGGAAAACTTTCTTAAGGAAGGTTTACCGGATTCAGTCAGGAATTTCAGAAGCTTAGAAAAATTGGACATATCAAATTGTGGATTATTATTTCCTCAAGTATTGTGCAAACTCAAATCATTGAAGGAATTAAATATTGGACGGAATGACAAGATTCAAAACTTACCAGGAGCATTAGAAAGTCTAAAAAACTTAGAAACACTGACCGTGTTGGACTGTGACCTCTTAGGATTTCCTCAAGTTTTGTGCAAACTCAAATCATTGAAGGAATTATATATTCGACTGAATAACAAGATTCAAAACTTACCAGGAGCATTAGAAAATCTAACAAACTTAGAAACACTGGACTTATGGGGCTGTGTCCTCTTAGGATTTCCTCAAGTTTTGTGCAAACTCAAATCATTGAAGGAATTATATATTGGATGGAATGACAAGATTCAAAACTTACCAGGAGAATTAAAAAATCTAACAAATTTAGAAACACTGGATGTATCAGGATGTGGACTTACAGAATTTCCGAAAGTACTGTGCAAACTTAAATCATTGAAAACGTTATACATTGGATCGAATCTCATGATTCATAATTTGCCAGAAGCACTGGAGGATTTATCAAATTTAAAAACACTGAATGTATCATACTGTGGTCTTACGGAATTTCCTCAAGTGGGAAAATTGCAACGTCTTCAAAATCTTGATATGTCTAACAACCCAATCAAAAAACTACCTAGGGTGATTGAAAGATGTGAACACTTGGAACAATTAAATATTTCCTACAGTGAAATAAAGGAATTCCCGACAGTCATTTTCAAAATGAAAAATGTGTCTACTGTTAAGGCAAGGAATGTTCGAATTGAAGTGCTTGAAGAAGACTTTATAAAATTATGGTCACAAAGACCAACCATTTTCAAAAATGGCAGTTTTCAGAAGATATATGGACTATATAGTGAACATTTCGTGAAGCCCCCACATGCAGTTGTGGAACGTGGACCTGAAGCATGCATGAAGTTTTATAGTGCCCTTAAAATTGATGATGCAGTTAACTGTAGCATGATAAATGTTACAGTTATGGGTGAAACAGGAGCTGGAACGTCTAGTCTTATTCACTCAATCAAAGAGGGATCTTCTGTCCTAGTCCATCCATCAGACAGAACAGTGGTGGTTAACACACTTGAAGTGAAACATGAAGATGTTCTTCTTAAAATTGCAGATTTTGGAGGACATAATATTTATGAAATGACTTGCCCATTGTTTTTGAAGTCCACAAAGCAAGTTGCTATTATAGCTGTAAAACTATCGGAATACTCTGAGAATAACCACAATGAACTAGTAACAAAGTGGTTGACAACCGCTGTTTCAAACATGAAAAATGGCAGCATATATATTGTGGCCACTCAATGTGACCTCTGTAGTGAGGATGAGGTGAGAGTAAAGATGAACATATTGAAAGAAAATATCCAAAACTGGAATGAACGAGAATTGTTATTTCAGAAGAAATTAAGACCTAGCCACCAAGTACCTACTGACCAAAAGATTTTTCGCTACTTTAGCACTAGTTCATTGAACATGGAGGGCTTGAAAAATGTCCAGGAATTCTTGTCCGCGGAGGCAAAATCAAATAGATCGCTGCTTCCTAAGCGCTGGACTGACATTTACTCGAAAATTTATGAACAGACTGGAAAAAAATTCATTCCATTAACACTGTATCGAACTCTTTTTAGAAAGACAATGCCTTTCCCAAGAAACTTGTTGCCTAACGTTGACGAATCTCTGGAGTGTTTACAGTTTCTTCATGACACAGGTATGATTCTGTGGTATGGAGAAAAACACGAAAATCTCAGGAAAATAATTTTTCATGATCCTTCCTTTCCAGTGTCCGTACTTCAGTGTCTCTTCAGGCATGATCTAGCTGAGACATTAGAATATGATCATGAACAATTCAGACAATATTTCCCTTCGAAGTCTAAGTTTGAAGTAGAAGTGACCAGATTCACTCAAACTGGAATCCTGAATCCAGCATTACTCCAATGCATATGGAAAGAGTTTGAATTCAGTAAAGAAGTATTTGGCACCATGCTTGAGATGTTGACAATGCTTGATTTATGTTACATTGATAAGCAGGATGCTGACAATATGTTGCGTCTGCCATGGTTTGTTCAGTGTGAAGACATGAGCTTCTTGAAAAATCTGTGGCCAGAGAAACTACCTTCCAATACACTGCAGTACACGCTCACCTACTGCTTTTGTCATCGTATTCCAGGTGTAATTTATGAGCGATTCTGTGTCAGATTACACAGACACTTGCAGAGTGGGGGGCACACTAGGCAGGATCGCAGACATGCAGTTTACATTGAGCAGAATGGTGTGCAGATATTGTTTCAAAGACACCCGGATAACGTCGAGCTATGCATGCAAATTCATATACGATGCACCATCGATAATCTGCTACAGTGGCAGAAGTTGTGTCTGGCTTTACACCAGGATATGGACAATTTGTGCAAGGAATACTCAGGACTTTACATTGACACCTATCTTGTATGTCCTCATTGTCTCCTCGCTGGATCGAGTGCGCCAACAAAAAGACCAACCGCTGACATAGTCACAAGTTGTGACAGATCATTGAAGTCAGTGCCATGCGATCCTTCCATCCCCGGGAGTATTCAGATACCTGCAGCACTCATCTTCCTGCGGCTCTTTGGTAAGTCGTTTTCATACTCTCAACCATGTAGGCGTATGTAGACGTAGTATTTTGTTTATTATCAGGGAAATTGACATGTTTAATATTTTTTGTCATTTCGATGACAAGACAACTCAAATCTCTTAAATCTGTCATTACTTATTTCACACTGGATTCATGAAAAGATTTCGATGTCATCCTTTCGCTGATTGACATCAGCATGTAGGGATACATTGTGTTACACTTTACAAGTAATAGGTAAAAAATTCTTCCCAATATAGATGCCAAAAATGGACAAAAGCACTTGAAAAGAATACAAGAATTTTGCTCCAGTCTTCACAAAGATAAGCGGTTCTTGCTGTTTGATGGTAAGTTGAAATGAATGAAACTTTATTGCAAAATCTATGACATTTTTGGAAAAAAGAAATCTACGAGGCCGGAAAGAACGTGATTTCTTGTTTCAGGTTTCAGGTGCCAGTTCGCAGGTTCAAGGAACCAGGTTTTTTGTAATGCCTGCCAAAAATCATAGTGCACCAATGTTTTCATATGCCAGCACATTACAAAAAAATTGCATTACTTTCTGGTGTTATGTATCAGAAAGTCATGTATTTTTTTGTAATGTGCTGGTGCATAACATCAAACGCATTACAAGAATTTAGGGAAGATTACAAAAAAGTGGAATTTTTTGTGTGGGAAAATAAGGGTAATAAGAAATAGCCTTTTCATGAATATCTTTTGGCCTTTTTTGTCTTGATTTTTGTACCGAATGTTCATTTATTGGAATATTTATTAGATGAAAAATTAGAAGGTTACAAACTATATTTGTTGAAACCTGAAACCAAAACCCCAAAACAAGAAACCACAACTAGAAACAAGAACCTATGCTCAAAACATTTTGAGATTCCCCGAGCTTATGACACATTTTGCTAACTACTCATGACATAATACTGTTGTACACGGACGACTGGTCTTCTCCTCTCAACAGTTACGCATCATGTACCGAAATACGGCAATTGTGCAACACTGAGGAGAGATAATAACTGATTATTATTATTCACTATTTCTTTTTTGCAGAATTGTTTCTCAAAATATGCAAACATATCACCAATGGCAATGAGCTGCACATCTTGGGAAACGGGCTTGGATTAACATACGAGGAAATTAGCTCGATTGAATATAATATCCGAGACATCAATCGTGCTGCGTACCAAGTCCTCGTGAACTGGAGAAAAAAGAAATCATCGGAACAAATAAGTGAAATAGAAATGAAGGATGAGTTGAAAACTGTCCTTCGTTCTAAAAATGTTGGGATGCGTCAAGTAGTGTCACTATATTTCTAGAATTAGTGCATTACCATTTTTTTAGAGGTCCAAGTGAAACTTTTTTTGACATTCAAACATTTTTGAACGTCCGCTGCTAAGAAATAATTCAGGAGAAATTGAAGCAGAAATTTCAGATATAAATCTTCATGAAGATGACTCACAGTTTTACTGAAAAACAATACTTGATATTGAAAGAAAGTTGTTAATAATTTGATGGATGACACTTCAGTTATCAACATTATCTTTCAAAAACTTTACCGACAAAGGAATCAATAAAGTCACTCCCAGTTGCACAACTATATGTTATCATTGTGTAATGGTACAGATTTGATGAATGACACTTGAAGTGACAACGTTATCTCTTACGTACTGATAAACACACGCTCTGTAGTATATTATTACCTCTTGTGGTCCAAAGTAATGAATCTCGTTTATTCTGCAAGAAAAACCGAAAAAACATCACATTCTTGTTGTTATTTTCAATTTCAGAGATGTAAAGAAAAGGGAGAAAGTACTTTTAATGCCAATTTGTATTCAGATTTAATTTGTGCTCTGTACGTGTAATTGTGTCAGATTTATTGTCAAAAACGTTTGTGCTACAGGGGTAAGGAAGACTAGCAGTTATAGCATGCAGTGATACTTTCCCCAGGGGCAACAACAGTTGCCAATGTATGCTTTGATCCCATCAGTCTTTAGGACGTCAATTTGTATGAAAAATTTATTGCCAGTTGGGCCTGACCTGTTTTGGCAAAACAAAGCCAGTCTTTCTTGGGCACTCTGGGACTCATGAATGTTACGTAGTTCACAAGGTGACTATTGAAGGTTTGATGAATAGCACTTGTCTTGTCAACATTATCTCTTCCTTTTTAGTAGAATGCCTTTCGGGGCTCAAATACATGTGCACTTGTTCTACACAGATGATACTGGACCGGAAATGTTATTTTTTGTGAATAACAAAACTGCGCCACCTTTCTCACCTTTATCTATCATGGGGGCCGAATCAAAATTGATGGGATATGTCACTTTTGAAAGCTATTTAATCTGGAAGTACACCATGCAGGAATTTCAAGAATATTGGCCTGTTTCAAGGATATCAGACGACTCCTTGCTTCTTTGCTGACATCCTCCAAACAGTTCAAATTGTCTGAGCTTCCTGTAAAGTAGTTCCAATAAAAAATAACAAACTTTAAATACCGAAGTGAAAGCATAAATCCAAGAATATGATACTTCAAGAGCTGCTTTTGGGTTGGATCCACTATCGATTTGTTGCAGCACAGTGGGAGAAAATATGACTGTGCACAGTACGGGTTCTTGTTTTGGGTTTCGGGTACCAGTTTGCAGGTTATGGGTACCAGTTTTTCGTAATACGTCAAAATGTTGTGTAATGTGTCGGGCACACTGCACAACATTTTCGGGTGGGGGTGGGCGCATTACGAAAAAAGTGGTGCATTACAAAAAAATGGTACCCGTAACCTGCAAACTGGTACCCAAAACCCGAAACAAAAACCCGTGCTAATTCCGGTCTCAGAGAAAATTGGGAATTAGACTGCCGCACTATAACCCCCTTCACTAAATCTCCAAGGGTGCCAACGTGGTTTTAATTGGCACGTATGTGCCGGATTTATTTTTCGTAATTCAAAAGAAATTTCTTAATGAAATCACAATACCAGTTTTCATGCTATGTTAATAACAATTTCTTCCAAAACATTTTTATTGCTGTGTATACACCTTTCGTAGTGTTGAAACACACTCATCTTCAATGCTAGTTAAGTACAGCTGCTCTGTGGAAAGGGACCCATAGGATCTTTACAGTCTGCCTTGTGTAGCCGTTTGTTTATGTTTAAACTTTGTGGTTTAGGTGAAAAATATATACACTTTTAATCAGCGGCCTGGTTTCCCTATGATCCAACACTGAGATGACATTCACTCTGAGTACAGATGAACGTCGTGGGTGGATGTTTTTTGCAAATTATACGTAGGTAAATAGGAATCTAATTTCAAATGCCACTTAGTAAAATAAGGGTGGGTGGGGAAAATTACAGGCATGAGTAGTGATGGTGGAACAGGAAAGTTTGTAAATTTCAAATGTTCATTAATTGGCTGATAGTAAATCTTTCTTAAAGCTCTGGTAAAAATGACAGAAAATCCAAATGATATCACATTGCCACTTTTCCGCTACAGTAACCAGATCTTTATCTTGCATGAGCCTGTGTAAATATAGATGGAGCAGGTTGAAGGTAGAGAACGTAAACCAATTATCATCAGATGAAATATGGAGATGTCTTCAAAGAAATGAGAATTATTTATTTTTGACATGAAAAATCTTTAAAACTCATCTTCACTCAGACTAACATGTGACCGAAAATATAACTCAATTCCTTTTACATTTTCCACTTGAGAAGGGAAAACCAAACATTGAAGTGTTTAAGAAATGTGGTTATAATGCTACTTGAGTAGCTTAAATCAGTGGTTCAACTTGAAAACCGGAAAATCAAAATTTTGAGTGTTTGGGATACACTTCAAATTAAATAGTCAAGGAGCGGATGTTTACACTGTTAACTGCTCAGATGAAATGTGACGTCTTGTCTAAAATCTGAGATAAGAACAGATGTATCGTGCCTTGGGTTTCAAAGTCAGGGTGAATCCCTTGCTTTGTGCTTCATTGCCTGTGTGCCATGGATTCATCAGATTCACCTCTGGTGAGACATCTGTTGGCCTGTTGGCAGCTGAGCCTTTTTGACCAAATCGGTTGTAAAGAGGTTCAAATTTACATTTTTAAGCATACAATGCCAATTTTGACATGTGACAAATTTTAACATTAAAGTTTTTCACGTATGCGGCTATTGCAGCAATGCTAAAAGTGACAATAAATCTGTATATTTCCTGAAAGGATCTTTTGTTCAGTTTTTAATTGGCTGTTGTCAGTGAAGAGTTTGTCAGTTATATATATTATCCACCACTCATGGAAGCTGCTGTCTGAATATTCAGTGGCGGATCTAAGGGGGGCGCTCCCGGCGTCCCCCCCCCCCGCTATGGACCAAAAGTTCGTTAATTCCTGGTTTTTTCAGGGAATTTTATCAGTATATTGGGTAGGCGACCCCCTTAGGGGTTGGCGCTCCCGCCAAGCAGAAGTTCTGGATCCGCCCCTGCTGATTGTTAATCAATTCTAATAAATGACATTCATATAATAGTAGTAGTTACCACCTGTATACGTAGTGTGCTGGGTGGTAATTTTTCAGTTTGTTTTTCTGTCCAGAGGGTGGAGGGGCAGCCTGGACAGAGACCTAACTAGGGGGGTATTCCCTCCTCCTCTTCCCTATCCCCTCCCCCATCCCGAACAGGATCAGGTTTGATTTGCTATATCGGGGCCAGTACGCCTCTTGTAGTCACGCAGGAGGACTTTCTGAGCTAACAATTAATTACAATGATAAAGAGATATTTTTCATGTCGTTAAATGACCACTGAATATTTATTATTTGACCTTGGTGTTAACATTTGCAAATTTAAACCTGTACCACTTAGTGATAGTGAACTCATAAAAAACGTCAAACTTGTTATCAGTACAAGCAAGCTCCAATTGGTGTTTAGTTTTTCTGCCGGAAAAAGTATGATCGAATGTTCGAAGTTTAGGATTGGCGTGGTGAACATACACTTGAAAGTTGACGACTGTGGAAGTTTCTTATTAGTAAAGAAAGAGATGAAAAAATTCCACTTTTTTTTTTAAAATTTTTGGGGGACATAAGTCCCTTTCGTGGGGCCACTGATACCCCTGTTTTGGACTTCTGGTGATG
>JBCAUG010091641.1:0-22138 GCA_038406175.1 Haplosyllis leylae | reverse complement strand
AAAACGTTAATGTTTTGTGAGACGTAGGTGTTTTAAGCGCAAGTAACAGCGCAAGAACTCCTTTTCCCGACACACCTTTCTGAAGAAGTTAGAGGTTTATTCTGATGCTTCATTACCAAATAGCCCCCAGTGATAAAGTGGATAGCACCTCCTTGTTTGCATGTTATCTGGCTAGTTACACAAAGCAATCTGTTGTTGCTTTTTATCATTGACATTACAAATCATTTATCATCAGAAATAAGGTACGAGCAGCCATATCTTAAGGGTTCAACACACACTCTAATACAATATTTAATTTCCTTTTTAAGCCATTAAACTTAAACGTAAGTGTACCTGTGTGGACAAGTCCACAAGATAAATCAACACTTGGGCGGAAATTACAAATATCGAATTTCAGCTGCAGTTTGTTCAATGGGATACATTTGACTTCTTCCATACCAAAAACTTCGCCAAAATAAATTTTAACCATTGTTATTTTATCTAATACACGGTCCATTATTACATTGGAATATGACAAAAGTAATTTGTGATGATTGTGGAAGGGTTTTCAGCACCCCATCTCGCTGCAATGACACAAATACAATCATCTAACCAAGATGCATCATCGGTGTCTTACCTGTTCTGCTGGATTCGCTTTTGAAAGTCAGTTAAAAAGTCACCGAAACGAACACAAGCAAATTGCCAGCTATCAGTGCCAGAGTAAACACTGTGGCAAGCAGTTTAAATGAGACGGGATTTTGTAAAACATGCCAAGATTCATCATAATATTACCTGGTCCTGTGCGGATTGTAATTACGCAACAAAAGATGAGTGAAACCTCAAAGAGCATTGCAGAAAGCATACAGGATTGAAGCCAAATGTATGTGACGTTTTCAAATTTTGGATGAAGAAAAGCGCCACAAATATTATCATTGTTGTGATGTGCTGATTTGTTACTGGTATAAAATAACATTTAATTTTAATGTTCTCAGTTGCATGTAGCGTATTGCCATTCTTTAGTTTAACACCTTACACGTGTATTAGAAAAGTAAGCAGAATGTGATGCCTAGGATTCTTAATGGAATGTTTTTGGAAATGATATTGTTTAATGCAAATTAACAAAAAATGGTTATGTTGATTTCTTTATATTCATAAAAAGGCACCAGTCCTGACATCTGTAAATCTTTGATTGAGCTTTTCGAAATCACTCTAATACAACTTCTCTCCCAAAGCAAACCACGATGAAACAACCAGCAAAATGTTGAATCCAGCAGTTTTATATTGAAGTACATACTCGATACAAAGAAACATATAGACTTTAGGTGTGACTGAACTAGTTTTTGGACTACTTGACAGTCTTCTTAGAGAAGGCAAAAACTACCTGTATTCGTACAGTTTCGCTTGTACTTGAGACGACCGTTTGTAAAGTTGAGTTTTTCCAGACCTGAAAAACACCGTGATCCCCATTAGTGGCGTTTATGATTGCATAGATGGGTCTAATGCGTAGAGAAGTGGCTACCTGTTTTTACTTACAAGGTAGCAGGTGTGCAACTAACTGATCCAAACCTGAAACAGATCTAATTACCGCCCGCATCCGAAGGATGGGGGAATGTAATAGTTTCAATTTGTTTGTCAGTTCACAGGGGGGAGGGGTACTTAGCCTGACTTGTACCTGTCGGCAGGAGGGGGTGCACAGCCGGTTGAGGATAGGACAACACAGCTACCCCAGCCTGAATTGCATGGGGGATACTCAGCCAAGGGTGGGTGTACTCAGCCAGGGGGGTTCTCAGCCAGGGGGGTACTCAGCTGGGGGTACTCAGCCTGGGTACCCCCCCCCAGGATAGGACAACACAGCAAGCATTTGCTATGCGGCGGGTGGTATGCCTCTTGCGTTCACGCAGAAGGACCTTCTTGTTACGGAAAATTAATCAGGTACCTTTAATGAATAATAAGAGGTAACATTTTTGGTAGTATAAAATCACTGAAGACAACAATTGTTTTCAACGGTCCTTTCACATTTACTTCATTGTTGGAGCTTTGGACCGATTCTTTCACTTCAAAATTACATACGCTTCCAGAACACTGGAAATGTACGAGGATGTGAAGGAGGACCTCTAATTGCTCCCATTGATCTTACAATTTAAATGGCTGATCATAGAATCAAGAAGAATACTTAGCTCATTTGTGGATATATTTTCCAGTCTCTGTCATAACCTTGGTTTAATACTGTGCTTTTTTGGGTCAACCTTGAATTTCCGTGTGCATTGAACACCAAACGAAGTGAATTGCAACAAACAGGAGTGTCATCAAAATGTTTAACAAATTGAACTTTCGCACATTTTCCTATCTTTGGCAGTAAAGACCTTGCATTTACTGATTTGCGGATTTATTTTTGATTAAGTAAAACCACGACGAACCCCAATGACGAACAACAAGAGTTGACATTTAGAAAGGAATATATCAGTTTGTAAACGCCGTCATGGTGCTTTGATCGAAAAAATCAAAGAGAATACTGAATCAAACTCGCTATCAGCCGTATTGTAGATTTATAAATTGCTATGGCATGTCAAAGTAGTTTTGTGTAATTCAACTCTATAGGTTGCCTGACGTGGGATATGATTAGAAATAGTGAGCACAGAAGCAGACAGATATCATTACCAACTATTGTAGTACCCCTCTCGTCTTTTGTGGTGTTCTGCACCGCAAAAACTATTGGGAAACGGATAGTCATTCAAAACACGCACACAGAGCTGTCATAAAGTCAAGAAATACATTGAGTTGCCATGTATTTCAACGAGAGCCAATGCTAATATGAGGGATGATCTCTTCTGAACATTCCTTGTAGTTGTATGTCGAGATAAAGGTTTTGTGTGTCTGATGGCACATACCACAGACGTCTTTTGATCGATGTAACTCGATATTTCCTAAAATGAGAACGTTTTTTACACTAAAGAACAAAATGCCTTACGTACGTAATTCTGTATCTGATTAGCATTGCAGCCTTTGCTCAATTCCTCCGCTCGTAATTCAATATGTTGCTTTGGTGAATATTAGCTGAAAACAGGAACAGGTGAATATTCTTTTTAGTTTTGCGGTTATTCACCTCGAAATGAAAACGTCACCTTGTGCGCGTCTGCATTTACTGGATTTTCCTTTGGTCCTTTCAGACACTGGTCTTTAAAACATTCGCCCCCGATGAAAAGTAATGTATCATGAAGATGATTTCTGATAAGTTTAGTGCGTAACAACATTTTTTGCACAAATCTCAGTTCGGTTCACGTTTTACGTAATCAACAAGTCTAAGAAATTGTTTGCCAAGAATACTCGGAGGAAGCTGAACACTGGCGTCTGTTGGCCAATTACCACTTGTGAATAGAGGTAAACTCGCACAGTAAGAATCGTTTCTAAGCATGCAAGCTGCCTTTTTATTGGCTTTCTACCACAGTAATATTGCACCTATGATTACTTGGGAAACTAAGGTTAGAATGTAATTTCTGGGAATGTGCAGACCATGTTCCTGTCAGTAACTGATAATTGAAAATCACCAACATTTTAAAAACTACCGCGAAGCGAGATTGTTATGATCTATGAACTTAAAATAACAACTTTCGTATGCCTTTTCTTTGCAGGATATACCGGTACTGCTACATCCACTGTACAAATCTATAACAGTATTAAATATCAAGAGAGTTACACCAAATTAAAGCGATTGCCAACCATATCTCCGCCTCCTCATAAGAGTGACCTGGAATCAATGCGACTTGTTATTTCTGCTCTTTGGGCTTTGAGGTTGAATCTTCTCTTAATGGCGCACAAGGCTGATGGAGTTTTTCCTAAATGGAACTGAACTTTCATTGAATTCAGTGAATTTGATTAATCAATGGAGCATGGATTTGAAATTCTCTCTTGTACCTGTGTCTTCCTAGTGTTAAGGTAGCATGCTGGTTTCTTACACAAGAGATAGCAGGTTCAAACACAGTAATTTTTACAAAAACATGCTACAAGTTCTACAGAATCTGTAGATTCTAGAGAATTCAATTAGAAAAACTCGATTGGCCTTTTCTAGACCATGCAATAAAATGAAATGAACTTTCTAATTTGTCACAGTGTCAAAATGTAAAACAGTCAAATTTCATTGAACGCTTGATGTATTATCAGCCCTTTTTACCCAATTGAGGATAGCATGGTCAGTGAGCTAATTGCAATATGTTCATTTGGTCAGTGGACCATGAAAACTTTTAACACTTTGAATTTGACCAAACTGTAAATTATAAATAGAAAAAGAGTAATCTCTTCAAATATTTTCATCTGAAATATATCCCTTAATCAGTGGATTGTCCAGGATTTCCAAAAGGGGGATACAAACACTTAAGAGGGTGCCAGCCTAGTCCTTGACCATTTTTCCTGAAAACTGCATGAAAATGAAGAATTTTTTTCCAGAGGGGGCATGCACCCCTTGCACCCCTATTTACCATCCCAAATTTGACAAAAATTAGGTTTACCATTGATTTCAATGGAAATTTTGGTCATCTTTGTGGTCAGATTTTACTGATGAATGTTACTCAAAGTTTCACAAATATCAAATGACCTATGTTAAACGGCTGGTCTCAACCAAATACCTTAAGTTATTTGTATTGTTCTCGAAATAGAATTTTTCTTCAGTGAAAAAATAGGCAACATTCCCAATGGTTTGTGTATTCTTTTGGTGATGTTCTTTTGAGACAATTTTATACTCATTTCGTAGTTACACAGAGAAAATCATCTTCTTTCACACAGGCTTCACAACATAGTGACTGACCACATGCCTCAGACCAAGTAATAAAGACATATAACCATCTTAAACAGGATGAGATTATAGAGCATAATAACCGTAGATAGCAGGGTTATTTCTCCCTCGGGAATAATATTCTCAGCATTTGGCACATTTGTTCTTGAGCCAACGAATTTGAGGTCATTTTACAACGTGCTAATGTGTATGTATCTTTACACGGGGATTTTTGGCCCTATCCCACAAGTACTGTAGGAGTTGGTAAAATACGGGATTGATTTTTAGTAAGGTCATGATCAACCACCAGGCTACAGGAATGTGTACAAAAAGAAAAAAAACATAATACACATTTCGAAGATTCTTTTTTTACATTTTTACTACTGCTTTACCCAGATAATCTTATTGAATACCATTTTCATTCATTTGGCTTTTCCAGAATTCCACGATATCCGGAGATGATTTAATTTCACGCATCTTTCCGTTGCTAAATGTTGTTTGTTTCGGGTCAGTATGTTCTGGTGATGAGAAATGTTGAATGCAGAATAACTTACAAGCCATTGGGCGAAACAATTGGGAATTCATTCAACTCCAATTTAAAATCAGATCAATAATTGATTAGAACACAATTTCTTTGTAGCTTTGGAAACCAGGAAGATTTTGAATCCGGGATACACCTACAGATTATGCGGCTGTCTCTGATGTCTCGGCCACTGACAGATAGGTGGAAGCCACTTCTGTCACAGTTGTCGCAACCTAATACCAGATCTGACATTTCAAATCTTCCAAATGCAGTTTTAGTGCGGTGTGGTGACCTGTTGATATTTCCACTGCCACAAGACCTCAGCTGAGGAAACATGTTTCACCATCTTTTTGGCATGAAAATGCTGTTTAGGTAAAAAAAAACATCAGGTCTCTTTTTGAACATAAGAAAAGGGGAAAAGGGTAAAAATGTGGAAAGAAACACGTATATATATCGGTGATCACTTTGCTAGATTAGAAATGAAAGTATTTAAATATTAGATATTATTATTTTATTACCTAATTCTGAATTATGGAATTTCTGTGTATCTAGATGCAAAAACTTAGAGAGTATTTTCTTAGAAGTTTGCTATTTTCCATAGTGACCAGATAAATGTTAATTTTCTTATTTTAAACTTGCCATCTACGAGAGAAATCTTTGGAATGTGCACAAGAACAAGAACTGCTTGGATGATGAATCCTCTCGGTCGGCGCTATTCTGGCTTTTAGGACGTGTCCTGAGTCAAAAACTGCACATTGTAACATGACTTGATGTTTCCATTATCGCAGGATGTTGTTCACTCTTACATCTTCATAATCCATGTCTTTGATAGTCGGACGAGGCTTTGTGTTCGTGGGAGGTGTGTGGTAACAAGGAATTAGCTTGATATGTTGCTGATCCAGCAAGATAAAGCACACCCAACTCATGCAATACATCAATAACAGGCCACTCTATCCGATGGATGTTACATCATACCAAACAACAAATTACTTTGTGAAGTATTACCTTCGTTATTTATGGACAGTTGTACTTGTATTGTCTTGAATATATCTCAGCATCAAAGATCCTGAGCATATTTGTGGCAGGGTGTTCTTCATTTTTATTTGAATGGAGGACAACTTCATTGATTTCTGTTTCATCCTGAAAAAGGTTGATTGATGAGAATATATTAATATGAAGATTGGTACCAGAAATACTTCACTGCGCAGGGAACATTGTTGATTCAACCGAATACAATATAACCTTAAAACAACTATCATTCTGGGTGAAATTCATGGAAAACATGAAGATAAAATGACACGGTTTGTAAAGTGGAACACTGTCTCTTCGCATGTTAATTTTCTCGTTGTCCTAGTTATGGAAGAGAAATAAATGTCCAAAATCAAATCAAGAGAGGCAAACAGCGAGGTTACCGCGTGAATTACTGGCCTTTTGAAGAATCCATTTTCTCATTAGAGATCGCCCTGCAGTACACTGTCCATCAGTCTTAGTTACCGTGTCACATTCGTGGTAATGTTGCTTTAAGTAATAGATGCTCGTAAATAATTTATGAGAAAATTATGTCCGTTTTTGTCCACATGGAAGCCTTACCTAGTTATTGCATCATATTAACACGGTTTTCAAACTAGGTTTTTATTTTCAATTTGAGAAAAAATATTTGCACGGGATATCAACTGGTCTTGTACATCTCTGGAGTTAAATGTGGAAGTTCACACATCAAAATATGGAAATCATATAACAGTACAATATTTACAAGAAAGATCACTGAAACTGTTTTTATGTGAAGTTGACACAAAGGTTATTTGTTACTACAAGTTAAACAGAAATGCCCAGATTCTCCATGTCGAAATACAAGGTCAACAAATCTGTTCCCTTATGACATCAATTTATTAGGACATTCTGACAAAGTGTACAAAATGTTGCAGGCTTAGCTTCTGGTGTTTTCCACTTCGGTCTGAAACACGTGATGAATCAAATAGTGTCACATTTAAACCAAGAATATCATAACTTTGTGTTTTAATTTCGAAAAATTAAGTTTCTTCAGTTGTTCCTTTTAAAACTAAAGTTTTACATAGTATTATTTTACGTTTGAAGTAAAGATCCCAGACGATATGCCATTGTCTTGTAATGTATAAGACTGAGTTCAAGATTTGTCTGTACGGAGTCTTTGAACCCACACACCACTGCAGAACGTTAAAAAAAGATTTGTCTGCGGTTCAGGTGTGTGTATTTAATTTCTTTTATAAATTTAATGTTAATACTCAACACTTTAAAAAAGGATAGTAATCACTTGATCAGAAAATATAATGCACTTTAAGTGAAGGGTATTGGCGTGTTTTGGGTTAAAATGGACAATTACTGCATGTTGGGTGTTAATGTTTACTCTGATGTGTCACTGTACAAAAAACTATTTTCTTTCTGAATTATTCCCTACTTTGGAATTGGAAGCTTAGGCAATCAACTCTTTTGAGTTTCTGCGAGAAGCATTCTTTTATCAGAATGAAACAGTTTTGTAAAAGAGGAAACATAAGATAGGCTTAGAAGTCTGGTGAAAAGATGCTGGTTTCATTGACTTCGACGGAAGTTTAAAACGAAATGCAACAGAAAAGTAAAGGGAGTTACGAATATTGGAGAGTAAAGTAAGCTAAATTTGGGTTGAGAAATTGTGAGACAAATTATATACTGGACAAAATGAAAATTATTAGAGAATATTTTATTTTACGAACTACTTCAATTGTATTTTAAAAAATATGTTTTCCCTGGAAAATAGTCAGCAAGTTATGCTCAATAATGTTTTCCGCGGTCATGCTTTAACAATATCAGCAAATGTTTTTACTTTCACATTAGCTTATTACTTCGTGGTATCAGTATTTTTTATTCTTGATTTTGTAGTTTTTTTAGCGACTGGTTCTTTTCACCTTTAATCCGGTGAATAGGGAAATATTTCTTTAAGGCACCAATGTAAATTACTGCTCCTTTCCTGTCATTTCCCCCATAATAGTTCACCGACTGTACAAAAGACATCAGTCTTACTTACCATGTCACATACATGCCTATATTACAGCTTACAAAAAGCTGCAAAGTATCAGCATATTAAAGGTTTAATGCTTAACTTTTATGAACATAACCCAAAAGTTCTGAAGTAATGATATCATGTGCTGTTCTAATTTTTTGTCTGCCGGTTTGTTGTGTGAATCAGCTGTTTTACACAAAAATATTTCCTTTCGAACTATGATTTTAAATGTTAGGGTTATTTATGTTATGGTTTTCCAGTCAAACAAACATATTCTAAATGAAGTTTTTGTTGCTTATTCAATTCTAATGTAACAGTCCAGTGCCAGGGAGGTAACAAGCAATTAAAAATTGCGTTATTTAAAGAGGAAATCGAACCCCAGTCTTTTGCGCTCTGGTCTGGTTTGATCAATTCTAGATCTGTCAGATCTGACAAAATTGCTTTTCGTGAAAAACTCAATTTCAAATGGGAAGTTTACATTGTCCACCAACAATGTGTGAGTGGCAAAAATCAATGTGCAACAGGCAATCAAACTCTAGGCCTTACATTACGATAAAACCACTAGACATCCAAGACAACTGACCGCTATCACAGCATGATAAATGATTTTCCACAGTTTCAATGAAAGATTAGGTCAATTTCAAAATATTCGCCGACCAGCCAAAGCCTAGCCAAGCATGTTTTAATTAGGTTTCTTTGAACTAAATGTTGAACTTTCCTTTGAAATACACCTGTGAACAAAAATGGGCATGACTTTTGCATCAATTGTGAGCCCCGTCTCCAGAACTGTTGTGATACTGTATCTTTTTGTCAATGGAGCAACATTCCATTGTTTTATTAATCATGGACCGCCTACAATTAGAATCTACCTGACAGGTGTGGCATCGATTGATGTTAACTTACTCTGCTTGATTTTTGGTATCCTTCAGTCTCGTGAGAACTACACAAAAATATCACAAAATGCAGTTTTCATCGCGTCAAGAAAGTGTTGATCCCAGAATTTGGATTTCAATATATAATTGAAAAATGTTCAGTCTGAGAATATTATGTACATATGAAATAAGTAATCTGACATGTTTCAATTTGCACTTTTTCCAATCAAATTCAGACTGAAATTTTGCCAAAAATGGTTGTTGACCAAAATATATTTGCTTTAGGATTATAATGAATATTGAGATCATGCCCCTGATCGACTTTCATGTTGAAGATCTACATCAATGTCAAAAATAAGAGACAGGACATTTTACCTGGTCAGTTCCCATTGTAATGATGGGTGGATCCCACAAGAGAATAGAATCACTGTGATGTTTTCTTCAATTGAGATAAACGTTCTATTCTTATTGATCATAGCATACAAATTACTGAAAGATCCAGTTTTACCCCAGCAATAAATTTTGGTTCATTGATCCCAATCGGAAGCATTCAATTGAAGCCAATCATGCAGAGGGTGGCTATCATTAATCGAAATGGCGAATTTATGTTTCGACTGGGTCAACATTCGAAGAAGAAGCAGCCATCCAATTGCCCATTTTACGTCCCAGTGCTCGCCAAGGTTGATTTATGTGAGCGGTTTATATCTTTGCTAAATTAGTGTATTTACATAAGTTTGCCCTTCCTCGTTCTTGGAAACCGTATTTTGGTTAGTTGTTGTCATCGACCATGCAAAGTAAGACGTATTGTATGTATCGACTGTAGTGCAGTGTCCTCACAATGAAGGTTTCACCTCTCTCCAGCAGGTCAAGAAAACCTTGAGGACCCTGGCGGGAGGTATCCTTTGTTTACGTTGTTTACATCGAATTCCTATCGAATTAAAGAAAAAGTAAGCAGTGTGCTTTTACTACAGCTGTCTTTTAACAATGAAGACCTTTTCCGAAACGAGAAAATCGGAGACCACAAAATATTCATGTCCTTGGAAGAACAAATGGCATCCAAGTCAGTGAGTTCAAGCTGGTACAAATTTATACACGATTCCTTTCAGGAACGTCTGTAAGAAAATCTTCAATATTTCTTGATTTTTCCATTTTCATTTTGATAGTGCAGCTGTTTAAATGACTGCTGTGCTAAGATCTATGAAGTGCAAGTAATATATTGAATGTGTAAATGAACAAAGTTAGGTACGTTCATTCTTTGTTAGAAAATAAAAGCAACAATAACTTGGAAAGAGTCGATTGTCGCCGTCTATTTTCGATTGAAATGTACTCAATACTTTTTAACTTAAATAAGATCTGTAATATCGGAGATACTGCTTGGGACTAACTGGTGTCTAAATGATTTACTGCCCTTGTCTCTAATGTGTGACGGTTCTTTACGAAGCAATGCGAGTTTATAGTGAAATTATGGCCTCATTGTGCAGGCTACTGTGGCAACGTTAAATGGATAAATGTATTACAAATGGGTTTTATATGTATTTTATTTCATAGTAAGACATTAATGCCCTTGTTAAATGTCACAACTCAATACCCAAATGTGTTTCCAGGATGGAGGATACAAAGGGAATATTTCGATGTTCCGGTCATTTCTATCGATAACAAGTGCAGTGTATTTGTAAAACGATACTCTTGTATTGAACCATACTACGGTGAAGCGACCGCGCAGAAAAGGCTGCAGGTTATTTATATACTAGACTACATGTTAAACAAAACGTGGTGATAAGCACAATCTGAAAAGTACTGAAAGAAAATAGGAATCGAGAGATTGCATGTGAATGATTGCACTGGGATCCAAATTAACCTCATCGCTCTTCATGAAATATTTCTTTACCTGACATTATAAGAGAAAAGTTTTCACCAGAAGAAATATCAGGAAAAGTATCAGTGTTGTTTCTTTGACTTTAGATTCGCTAAAGGCGATGAATACCGACTTGTTGTGGTAAAAACATAGATGTACATGCCAGCTGTTCTCCTGGCGGATCCATGATTTCACAAGAGCGGGCGCCAACCCCTAAGAAATGCGCCAATCTACTATGTGACCAATTTATTTCCAAAACTACATGAAAATGAAGAAATGTTGGCCCAAAAGGGGCGTTCCTTGCGCCTCCCTAGATCTGTCAATGATTTGTGTGAAGGTTTCGTACTAGAATGAACGTGGGATGACGTCACGAGGTGAGGAAACGTAAACCTACTTGTCTCTATATCCGCCGAGGGACAATCATACTATTCAAAATGTCAGTTGTAACTATTTATGATAACGAGAAAACAATGTTTTGTCAAACAGAAATAGGTAAATATGCTTCATGTATAAATCATATTTTCAATTCATAAATGAATCTGACACTCCTATGTGTTTTTCTACATACATGGGTGTATAGTTCGACATGGGACCGACATCATTAGCTACCATTATAGCTTCCCATCCACTTACATACGTTGGTGTGTATTTAGATTCTTCTTTCGGATATGTACAGTCAATTATTCCAAACACGCATGCGAAGCTGTCATGGAGTCAAATACATTAATAAGCTATGATTGTATCTCAGATGTGATAGATCTGAGACCACATTTTCGCTGAATATTCTTGATGATATATCAATCTTGTGCAGGATGAAATCAAAGCCTTAGATATGACATCCGGTTGTCTTAGATCCACAGAATTGTCTTTCTCTAGACTGATCAGTTAATTAAACTTTAAAAGGCATCTTTAAGGAACCATATCTGAAGAATCTAAAATGGTATTACCTGTCATAGGTGTAGAAAAGAAGCCTGACATATATTTCCCATGTAATTTGAATACTTGTCTTATATTCACCTTAATATAGGAAGTGCGAGGGACAAATCTTAGTTCATATCACTTAAAATAATTGAAGAGAAGACCTTTTCAATACACATGGTATTATTAAGTGCGATGACCCTAGTTGGAAGACAGATTGTTCACAGGGGTGAAATCAATCATCGGCTACTGGCCTTTGCTACCATTGCACACATAGACTCCCGTTGAAAATGAAAACTACAAAGGAAAAGGAAACGGTGTTAAATTGCCGTAATCGGCTTAGCTGCTCATTATGTGGATTTACAACACTCTTATGTGTGAAGAAAGGCTTTTACCTTTCTTCACTTTCAAGTCCACTGTAACAAAACAGCTCTAGGTGGGAAAAACTGTCGAGAAAAGACAAGAAACATTTGGAACACGAACGTTTCTGTTGTTGAGTCAATAAACACAGAGAAGAACATGCCAGTCCCAGAGGAGTCTGTACATGTACGACAGAGTCAACCCTTTATCGAGTTTCCTTATTTACTTTTCTTTTATCGTAATATTCATTTGCCTGCTCTGTTTCGAAGCAATAAAAAGTACAATTCAGTAATTGCCGTCTCTGTTGGGAATTTTAGAACAAGTCTGAATCAATATTAGAAACAGTAGTCCCTTATAAATGAACGTTGTATGTGATTTTGAAACTGAATATCAATCACAATTCTATTTTGGCTGAGGAGTGAAGTGGGTCCCATGTATACTGAATATCGACAATTTGGATAATGCCGTTGCACTCAAATATCGACATATCAACGCTTTGGTGATTTCGATCCGGAAAAAAGAATATGATTCCCCTTGAAAGTGAATTCATATTCACAAGACAGTAGACTACACCGAAGTGTGAAACCTTCCAATGGACTACTGATTTCAATACAAGTAAATCAACAGTCTATTTCTAGTCTTTGTAATGATTGATGTACAGGGTTGAATGCAAATGTGAACTGAAGCTTCACAGTAATATTTTCCCTTTTTATGTCTGAATTCAAATACTTATCTGCATTTGGATTATATTTCTTGTAACTGAATTTGGATTCTGCTTCTTGTTATTGGATCCATTGTTTTAAATAGGAAAAGGCAGAATAATTCTGATCAGCGACAATGATGACCACAACAATGGATTTCAATGTAAAATAACGTATACCTCATTGTCACTGACAATTGCTTGAACTCTAGATAGTTTTTTTTAAAAAAAATTCTGAAAGTAACCATAAAATCTAAGAATATTTGGTCCTTATGAAAGGTGCACTATGGGTGCCTCCTTGAATTCGCCACCAGGGGGCGGATTGGTAGTGTTAGACCTCCAACAAGTCACCATTGGTTAGAATGGGTATTTTTTCGTTTTTCAAGGTTTTCTGGAAATATTTTATTGTGTGCGACATATTATGCTGTCAGCAGAAAAGAAAGTGCTTGTGAAATCACCCATTTCATGTTCATTTGAAGTGAACTGTGCAAATACGACTTTTGAAACGCATGAATGGATTCTGATTGGTGTGTTTCTGAGATTTGCTTTGTTCAGGTTAAAACGCTTGTAACACTGGGAACCTGCGGTGATTTACCTAATCAAATTAAAATAGGATACCCGTTTGGGTGGAGCATAAAAGCTCCATCTTAAGTCCTTGCCTCCTTTGTCGTCGAAAATGGGAAACTTTAAAAGCATCACCAGGTATTACTGAGTGTGTGTTAGATCCATATTGCGTCAATATACTAGGGAAGTTTAGCCTTGAGACGACATTGAGAATGCATTGTGGTAGTATATATGTAGGTATTAAGTTCTCAGGTAAACTTACTTAAATATATGCATTAATATTTAAAGCTGTAAAGAGAATGCAAAATATGAAAGAGAATATTGACACATTCTTTTGTTTTTTGGAAACATATTTTTCACTTTTGTTTGTTTGTAGTATTTTTTCGGGATTACAACTTAGATTTACAAACCAAACGTTGTAAAATGTCCATCAGAGAAAATTGCATTAATACTAAACGCACTCTTCGTGTCAATGTGGCTGCAAATGTTTTTCTAACATGTGAAGATATGGTTAATTGGCTTAGTTCAAAGGAAATATGCGATCTCCAAAATACTCCATTTCAATTCCTGATTTGAGCAGATTTAAAGTTGTTTCTGATTACCCTCATTCTGTAGAAGCTGGCTGAGTAAATGTTCAATTTTGACGTTATGGAATTATGTAAATCTGTCAAAGATTGTGCATGTAAAGAATCTGTGTTTTCTTTGACTGGTCCAAGTCATATTCACTTGCGTGATAAATTATTAACTTTAATAGTTTCATTTTTATGATTTTTCAAATAAGAAAATAACCACTTGTAAGTGGAAAGTTCGATCATATAATGACACGTATTGCTGACCCGTGGGCTTACCCTCACGTCAGGACCAAGTGACCGGTGATCTGAAATATGTCGCACACGTCTGGTGCGCAGGTAGTGCAACAATAGGTAACACAAACGATACTCGGGGGAACCATTCATCCCGGGTATGAGTCTCTCCACAGCTCTTACCTTATTTATGACTGGACAACCAAATTATCTCCAACTCACCCATAAAATATCACTCCTTCTAAGCTGGAATGAAATGAATATCTCATTTATCATGGAAAGGGTGCAAAATCTCCATTAGTGCTCGAATTGGTAGCTCTCACAATTATCCTGTTTGAAGTATATGCGGTCTTTCCGAAAAAGATTTTTGTGTCATTTACCGAACCCATAAAGCAATGGAATAAAATGATTGGTAGCTTTCTTAAATGGTGGAATCCAATAGTTCAAATTAAACTATTTCAAAATGGAGTTGTTAATGTACAATTAAAATGATGTCTTGGCATTTCTTCAAAATGACCTCAGTAATTTTGAAACCCATGAAAAGTCCCTTTTAATCTCAGGGACACAGTGCCTGCCATCAATGTCAAACCAAGAATTGTGGTGAAATTCTGTCTTCAGAATTCGTGCTGTACACACAGCATGTAGCACTATGAAAAAATTCCATGTTAGTGTGGATCCAGATTTAGCACTGGTTGAATTTTTTAAAGTAATAACCTTATGACGATCTATAATTTTCTCAGTGGAGGATAATATTAATTGCGTAAACAATATTCGTAATGGTACTTTCTGTTTCTTTTTCAGGTAAGAATCTGGGTTTAAGTCTTTGTGGCCCTGAATATTTCTGTCATGAGCAATAAAGGTAAGAATTTTGTAGCAAAATTGGTTTTGTAAAATTTTTACAATGGCAACAGCAAAATCTCGCTGATAATCCTTAAGATCGAAAGAGGACATCCAGGCCATTTCTTTCCAGGAATTGGCGGTTGGCCTGCACCGAAATCTGTTCATCAACTTTGGTTTGAAATCAGTGTCAATAGAAATGATTGGCACATTTTGACGGGCAATGAGGAGAGAATTGCGTGGAATAACTTCGTTCTTTGCAATAAAATCTTTCCAGTACTGTAAAGTTTTGCGCTTGAAATGTAATGACTCTATTTAATTAAATTTTCCATTTCTGGCTGAGCACAGAAGCCACCCAATGATAAGTTTCAGGAACAGACAAAGTTGACTTGAATTTTCACCAAGTATCTCAAATTCTGACCATGGTATGGGAATTATGTTTGACATGAAATTCACAAAGTGACTTCCTACCGATTAGCAGCAGTTTATTCTCGTGTCATAGTCAAAACGTCGTGACATGATTTGACCCGAGTGCCGTTTAGGTAGCTTGTTCATCTGTGATAAACCACTCGCTGCACCCATAGGTGCCCTAAAAGTCGTGTAATTAGAGTTTTCATTTATTTTCCAATAGACCTCATGTAAATAGGATACTCCTGGATCAATTATTCCATGAATGATAATGAATTGATTTGCGAGATTTATTGTCGCTCAGTTCAAAGGAAATGATGTTACGGTGTAAATTCTCGGCTCATTCGTCACATTTACAGAAACTAAACCCGTGGGTCACACCTACTCTGTACTCATCTTCATGACAATTCTTTTGTGAGTAATTTCCTTTTATGAAATTGAGCAATTATTGCTGATCGATAAATGACCTGGTTGTTAAGAAATTACCTATCCGGCAATCACCCGTGTCTGCAGTTCAATAGTAATTCAGGGTTCTGTCGAAGAACTACCCTATTCATTTAAGCTCACTAATATTTTCTGCAGTCAATTCAAAGCATGACCCTTTCATAGTCACAGTTGGTCCGTTCAGGTCTCAAGCAAAAGGTTCAAGTATATCTACAAGCATATAAAACTTCACAACTTGTAACGAATTTTATTCAAGGCTTTTGCCATAAGGGTACTTTCAATTATTACACATTCATCGATAGCATCAAGAAAAATCTTAATCACCTGTAATGTCTGTGCAACATAAATCATCGTCATTAGAATCTGTACGGTTTTCTTGAAACGTTTTTCCTGACAAAATGTGCTGAAATATGCAGCAAACTTGCTCGCTACACACTTCAATTTCTCATTTTAAATTAGTTCTTTTGACACATTCTGAATATAAATTAGTCACCTCGCACAATAGTCTTGTTCTTAATGCGATTCTTTAATATTTTATTTCTTAATTATATCACTAGAACTGACAGTAATACGAATGTAAGGAAGTCGTAGCGTTATTAGAACTGTGTAAGAGTGTCATTTCCTTATGAAGCTGTTCTCATCATCAAGTGATTCGTGAATTATTATTCTTATGGGTGTCTTTACCGTTATTCTTTATGTTTTCAAATTTAAAGGAAGTATTTGCAAGATCAGTATGTTCACAAGGAAGAAACTTAATGTAATTACATGCTTTGAGTTCTTTATCCGACATGCATTACAAAACCACGGAATAGGAAGTTTCTAGTGTAGTTGAATGTATGCAGACATCCGTTTTTAATATTCCCACAGATTTGTGTTGATGACTGAGATCCGTTAACTTTAAATAAAGTATGTATGTGTTTGGGAATCGGACGGGTTTAAAGAGTTCTTAAGGAACCATATTGCCAATGTCATTTTGCTTATGCCTCATCTGATTTGAAGACACTTAAATTGTTCGAAAGACAGTGCGCACATGATCAGTATTATATTGCCACAGTATTGGTAACTAATTTTGTTCCTTTTTTGTGGGTGATTTCCTCCGTACTATTTCATGTGCTGCAGGTCACAAATTGCAGATGTTTTGTTTGTTGTCGAGGTTATGGTCCTTACCACAAAAGTGCTTCCATCAGCTGTTAAGTGCCAAGGGTCAGCTTAATTTGGACTAATCAATGATTCCATTCACTTCCATCACACAATCCCATTTCGTGACCAGAGTCTTGATTACTATCTGTGCGAATCGCTGAGCATATTCCTCATATTATCGACATTGTGTCTTCAAATACTTTTAGCTCTGAGTTCAGGAAAATATATTGCCAGAAAAGAAAACAAAGGTACATCAGATTACAGTCACTTATATCTTCGAATTGGCGAATTTTCATTAATCTGAATGTGATGTTAAAAGACAATAGCAAGTAAATACAGAATACAAGGAAGATGAAAAAACATTTAACGTAAAATATTTTCTGAAGTGATATTAGTCACCTAAAATAGTAAGATATTCATCGCATGATCCAGCAAAAAGAGATATTAAGGGTATTATTGACTAAATGCTACCTCCAGTGGGACGTCAAGGTAATGTGTCTGCATAGTTTCTTGGTGTGGTGTCCAACAATATGCCTGGATGTCACAGACAAGGGATTCACATTAACCCAATGTAATGTAATATGGTCCTATTTGTAACCTGAATTATATTTTTCACAGGGCAGGATGAGGATTCCTGAAGCATCGGTAACTTGTTGTTTCATAGCCTCTGTGCATTTAACGAAAGATATCTTAGACGTTGTGTAATTTTTCATCGGTTATCGAATTACAGCTTAGTGAAGTCAATTTAAGATAAGAACAACCTGGACAACTTAAAAGGATATTTCGCAGTAGTTCATAATTAATGCTAAACAGGGTAAATCTAAGTGTGATATATTCTTTGTCTACTTGGAATTAGAGCTTAGTTCTAAAGCCATATTTGAACGTGCATGTGTTTTGACGCAAGTATTGTGTGTAGTTGCCACAGGAAGTTTGGCAACAAGTGAGTAAGGAAGTATTCGCCATTCACACATATGCCCTGAAGCCGCAAGATATGAAGATAATAATGTGAAACATCAAAGTCTTATCTCTCACGAAGCTAATAAATTCCGGTCATTTTCCCCTATTGATCATTTCTCATATTATTTCCTTTCAATTTCCCGTGACATGTGATTCATTCTCTAATTTATATGTCCAGTCTTATTAAATGCAAAAGACGATGACCCGGAAGCACGGTTTTTCTATTAGTCATAAACTGCTCGGGATTTTCTCTGCACCTCTCCTGCTCGCAAACTCATCAAAACTGTCAGAACCTTCAGCTTTTCCATTTGATTTTTTTCTTTGGTTTCTAATTGACGTGAAATATTTGGGTTCATAAGTTTTTTTTCTCAACTGGTGTTCATCTTGCTGGAAACTTTGAAGAGTATATCATACAATCCGTGTTTTTTTTCTGTGTCACGCCAACTCTTGGTCATACAATTTGATAGCTTATTATGTCCATTTATATTTTGTCCATTCCAGTCAATAGCAATATAAACATGGGTAATATCTCCTTTGAAGAGTTTTTGATATTACACATTCGGTCCTTTAAAGTGGAGTTGGGTCTGAGGATCTTTCCAAGTCACGTATTCCATTTCTGGCAACAGAGGAAAAATGTTATGGCTTCTAAACGACTGTGTCTAACTGCTTCATTCTTACATAACTATCAACTTAGATCCACGGTTCAATACAGACTGGGGACTTAATGAGGATTTGGATCGAAAGACTCTTTTCTCATCTTCTAAAATGATCTCACTTCATCTCTATGTAATTTTTAAAGTTGCCAAGAATAACTAGAAATGCTGATCATCAAAGTTCAGGATACTTCGATCGGAGGGGAATGAAAACCAGATTAGAGAGCTATTTCAAATACAATTTATGACATTGGCTATTTAAACACAGGTCGGATTCAAATCAAGGTTCTGACTACATTGCAATTTTTCTTTGTTTAATTTCGGGTTTCTAATGACAACATTTGAAAAGTTGATATATACAATTGGTGAAGAATTAATACTTCTGACCAACTATAGATTTAGATTTAGATCATACAACACAAAAAATAAGTTTATTCAAAACATTGCATTTTTAAGTTCTCATTGCATTTTGTGATCTTTAATATTTGAGATTCCTCACATACATAATTTTTTGGTATCTAAATCTTTAGTTGGACAGAAATATTAATTCTCCACCGATTTGCACATTTTCGATTTTGAAATATTGGCTCCAGAAACCAGAAATGAAGAAGAAAAAAGGAAATTTGGAGAACCTTTTGTGAATCCGATATGTGTTGAGAGAAAGCATCATTCGTTTCGTAATTTCTGTGAACAAACAAGAGGCTCATCATGCCATAATATTTCATTCTCAGTAGTCCATGCATGGTTTCAAATATGTACATTGTATTAGCATTCTTATCATAATATACATTGTCAAGCATGAATTTTTTATCACCGTACTCAAGCATGTGATCTTTTGTCACTGCACCGGAGACAAATAACTGATTTTTTCAGCGTACGACGCTACTGATTTTGTGTAATGTCATTACAACACACGTTAGTGAGAGAGCAGAGGTAGCTGCTGAGGTCCTCATTTTCCTTGTTCTATAGAATTGGACACTATTCAGACAGAAAATCCCTTGTGTCTCCCTGTGGACAGATGAGTAGACATAACTCGGTACTAAGAATCAGGACTAAGGAAAGGTGTGCGAAACTTCCACTAACTTGACAGAGACAAATCAGGTACATCATGAGGAAAGTGCACAGACCTGCTAGAGAGCGCATGAAAATTTAATAAGAAAAAGAAAAAAGGAGGCAGTTAACATCCCTTCCTTGTCAAATTACATACAAATTGCTCACATCATACCTGGGATCATGTCAACTAATTCTGCCTGTCCGCCTCACTCCTTTGTAAGTCACTGAATAATACATGGCGATTTGTCAGTGAGAAACCATGGTGCATGCAAACTAACGGCGGTCTTTAAAATACACCTTCAATAAAAAGATCTTACAAGATCTGTGTGTTTATGTGATCTAGATACACTTAATCACATATTTTTGTTTTGTTTATTTATTTTTAAATTAAGAGGAAATTCGTCCGTTTACCACGAACTGACTGATATAGTCATCATAGCTTGCTTGCTTGCTTACATCTGTGGGTCATGAAAAGGACTGGTGCAGATGTATTTGAGAAATCATACACTTACTCTAAAGTGCGCTAGATGACGAGCAAAGTCTTTTTTCTGAGCAGATAGAGACATTAACACCCCCATGTGGAAGTGTTTTTAAACGGAACAGACATTTGATGCGAGATTGCACTTTTGGTTACAACTATTGTGTGGTGACACAGCTGCAACGTTGTTCATCCTGAGAAATATTACAAGGTATTCCACTCACGTCCTGACAAGCTGAAAACTCAGGCTTCTTGTTGACTGGATGTTATTTCCAATCCGAGTCTGAGACAATAAGTCTGGTTTGGTTTGTCTCCTTTTCTCCGAGACAAAACGACTTTTAATTAGGTTAAGGATGTGTAGCAACGCAACTTTAGCCCGAAATAGACTGTTTTTCTGTAAACAGTGTGGGAGTGATCCAATTAAGACCGAATAGGATACACAAACCTGTTCTTCGTACGTAAGTGTTTATTTGCATCGAACACTTTGTGGTGTACTCCCTCTCTTTGGGAATTTTTCATATCCTAGTGAGTTCATTATCTGAAAACACGCGTTTCCGGCATGGGGATAAAGCAGATTTGAGTTTCTTTATCGTGTATTTCTACAACAGGACATGTCTTTACTTTTTGTGTCGGGAACAATGAAAGAAATCAGAAAGCATCTTGTGTCTGTCAGGGTTTACGCTGATTGTCTGTACGGCACTCGACATCGAGTCATTTAACGATGGCCCTGCTTCTTGCTGATTTTGTTGCTCACCGAATAATTTATGTACATTCAGCAGGCTCTGTTTTTTTCCCACTCATTGTTACTTTTGCTTTTGAGCGTCCTTCCTACATAATCTTCAAGGAATACGCTGTCTTTATAATTCATAACTTTCTACTCTCACAAAGAAACCTCACTTGTCAAGTCAGATATAAATTTGGGGATGTGTATTATTTTTACAATTTGTATGAGAAATAAAAACAAAATTCACTGGACAGGTCGTGATCTGTCATCTACAAAGAATATCCCTCATTATTTAGACTAATAATCCGGACAAGGAACCGTTTTCGACTGCACTTTGGTGGACAGTGATTGCAAGAAAGTTTTATTGTAATGTACTAGTTCACGGTTAAATTCCAGAATATCTGACTGGACTCTCATTTTTTAAAAAATGTTTGGAACTATGCCAAAAAGAAAAATTATTATTCCGACCGCTTTATAACGAACAGGTGTATAGTGGATCCGGGAGTTATGTCCTTGGTCACTTCGGATGTTCAATGAAATGCAAAGGCTATTGAATCTCACCGGTTAAGCGGCTAAGTTTCACATCATTGAAATTCTCATCTTCTGTAAACATCCCATTTGCAAGGGTACATTTAGAACGATATGTTTTCCTCTATTGTCCAACTTCATTACTTATTCAATTCACAGTCATTGCAGTCCCAGTCTGTAGATTGTGTTTGGTCAATTATCCCAAGAAGCTGGGCAGGAACATGACCTTTTGATAATAGTGCTCAATTCGCATAGGCATCATTGAAAATAATGGTAGTTGCAAAATGTGAAGACACTTTAGTGTCTGGTGAATTACAGTATTGTCTTCTGGTTGCATGTATGATTTCCCACTATTGTCGTGCGGTCCACATGCCTGTGATGAAAGCATTCTCTAGGTAAAATTATCTGATTAATATGACTTTGTAATAACATGATAATGTGGCGCAATGTTGCGCTGCAGTACTCTGACATTTACAACAAGAAGCCCATGGGCTTTATGCAGAGCTGTTGTGGTTTAATTATTTAAATTTTTTTTCTTTGTAAGTATTAAATTGATATTTGTTT
>JBCAUG010091530.1:0-22142 GCA_038406175.1 Haplosyllis leylae | reverse complement strand
GCCCATATTTCACAGGGCCGGGTCTGTTTTGCACGATACAAAAGTGTGCAAGACAGACCCGGGGGCCCTGATTTCACATGTATTTAGGGCCGGGGCCGGGATCTAAAGTAGGGTTAGAATATCACAGTACACCAGTCTTTGTTTGTCTAAATTTCACATCTTCAACATCAAATTAAGACTATTGGGCAACTCATTGGCGGATCTAAGGGGGCGCCAGGGACGCGCACCCCGGTCCAAATTCTTTCATTTTTATGCAGTTTTCGGCAAAAATTTGGCCAAAAAATAGGTTGGCGTCCCCACCTTGACAAATCCGGCGCCTCCCGTCTGGGAAATCCTAGATCTTCCACTGCAACTACAGACATTTTACCGTTCATTTATTTAGATCACACGTCGCAAACGAACCGAATCTGACAGTAAAATATGAATGGTCCCCTTAACTGGAGCTGGGAGTGTTCAAATAGAACAGTTGCGTCCACCATTCACAATCGAGTTTTTCCTAAATGTTTTCACTGAATTCAGCGAATTCAGCGACAAAAATAATATTATTTGAAAAAAAAGATTGCTGTGCTCCAACCTGCTACCTCTTGTGTAAGAAACTGGCACTCTGCCTCAGCGCCACTAGGACACTGGTAACAGAGAAGATCTTTAATCGACACTAATTCATGCTTCAGTGATTTGTCCGATTACCTGAATTCGCTGAATTCACGGAAAGATCCGTTCTATTAAGGAAAAACCTCAATGAGTAACTAGATAGCAAGTGATACACTTCTGTCCAAAATACCAACTTTTCATTTTTGGGGAGAGGGGGGTTGTGGGGTAAAGTGGCACATTACAAATCTGAATCTGAAGTCCTACTTGAGAGTGGCAACTTTTCATTTCAGTTGGGGGGGGGGAGGTAAAGTGGCACTTTGCAAATCTGACGTCCTGATCTGAAGTTCTGTCCAAATTACAAACTTTTCATTTTTGGGGAAGCGGGGGTGGGATGAGCTAAAGTGGCACCTTACAAATCTGAATTCCAAATTTGAAAGTGGCAACTTTTCATTTTGGGGTGGCGAGGGGGGTCAAGTGGTACTTTTGCCAGGTTGGGGTAACCTGGCAAATATTGGCACTCACACGGTCAGCGCAGGATACTTCATAGTAGCCCCTCGACGCTCTCCTAGATCACGGAACAAGGTCTAACCTACTCATTGAGTACTTGAATGCATATATATTCCCACACCATAAGCCTAATTGTATTATCAGTAACATAAAATTGCAGAAAGTTTTATTTTCATGATAGATGCCTTACTTTTTGCACAAATTTCCTCTGAATTCAATGAAATGGCAACTTTGTTATTGGTGATTTATGAAAAAAACTCGATTCGCTTTTTTAAGAAATTAAGACCACTCTATTATTGTCTAAATTTCATTCTTAATCTGCGTACGTGCAAAAAAGCCATTTTTTTGGAAATGTTTAAAATAAGACCAGTCGAGGCTTTCGTTTTTAAAACAAATCTGGCTTTTCTGACATTTCTGTACAAAATTGACATCGACGGGTTTTAAGTTTCCTCCAGTGTGACCCTTGAATAGAAGATCATTAAACTGAGTTTTGTTTCATGCTCTACTTTATTTTTTGGACTTGGATCATTTGTAGACTCAATAGAGTATGACTTCATAAGGGTCTGAAAATCTGAGACTGGCAAGGAGTGGCAGATTGGCTGAGTTGGTAAGGCATTGGAATCTAGTGATGGTTGGTGTTGGAGTTCAATTCCCATTGGGGGGGGGTAACTTTATTTTTTGCCGAAACTTTTCAAAACCCGTCGATGTCAATATTATACAGAAATGTGTCAATATTGTATAGAAATGTGTTGAAACGAAAACCTCGATTGGTTTTCACTTCACTGGAACGAGGAGTGTTGGAAACTAATAATTAAAGTGGTCGCGACCACCAACCACTCACTTTTTGTATTGCAATTTCCGCTGAATGAAACAAAAAAGTGCAATTTTATTGGGGGAGAAGGGACATACTCGGGGTATCCCTTCAACCCACCGACGAAGTGATCAACTTAACGTTGGCTGGGTTGCATGTTTTCAATTTTGTCAGTGCAGAAAGATTATCAGGTAGGTGAAGTTTATATTACTAATCTAATGAAATTTTAACCATAGAAAATTAAGTAACGTAACAAATATATACAAGAAAGTCCTCCTGCGTGAACGCAAGAGGCATACCGCCCACCGCATAGTCGACCTATCCCGGGGGGAGGAGTACCCTAGCCGTTCGGGTATCCCATACCTGGCCAGCATGGGTAGGTACCCCAGTCCTGGCTTGGGGGTACCCCAGTCCTGGCCGGGGGGCCACCCCAGTCCTGGCGGGGGGGGGGGTACCCAGTCCTGGCTGGACTTGCCTCGGGTACTCCCCCCCGTGGACTGACAAACACGACTAAAACTATTACCTTCGGATGTGGGCAGTAAAAATAATTAATTATGTATAGTTCGTTGAATTGCCACGTTTTCACAAAATAAGTCAAAGCTTATTTAAACTCTTCCTCTTTTCCTTCCATTTTAAAACTAAAGTCAATTTAGTGTACTGCACCAAAATGCATTTTTCTGTTGAAAATGACAGTTCTTACTATTCTTAGTATTCTTAGAACAGACCAAACAACGAAACAGCTGCTGTTGTAATTGGCAACGCGATTGAAATTTTGGGTGACATTTTATTATTTGAAGAGTAGGCAGCCAAAGACTTTCTTACAATCTTCAGGATTACTTTAGAAGGTTGAAAAAGACTTTACAACATAGTCTTCTTTGACTGCCTTTTGCTATCAGCACTTACTCGTCTTTCTCTGTGTCATTTGACGGCAACTGTGGAACTCAGCGATGGTCTAACAATATTTAGGATCTGTTCACACCGAGCGAGAGAGTTGCCGGTGGTGTTACCTCTGGCTGCAATGCTTTGAAAAGAATACATTGATTTCAACTGCATCATTCACACCAAGCGATGCCGCCACAGTTGCCACCAGAGCTGCCAATAGCAAATAGGTCCTACACCCATTTTTCAAGTGGCAACGCTAATGGTAATGATCTTGCTTGGTGTGGACAGGTCTTAGTTTGGATATATTAAGAAATAAGTTCTATGAAGGATTTGGTGCATATAGACGAACTTTTGACGAACTTTTGAAGACCCAAAATTGACCATTTTGAGGACACTGTTTGGTTTTCCTTATTTTTTGTCTCATTTTACTTAGCTTATCATTTCTTTAATATGCCACCGTTTTCCCCAATTCAAGTCAAAATATCTTCCAGCCTTACTTCACTTAGCATATAATTTCTCAGTTACCTGCTTACTTAAAATGGAAGTCTTAGCTTTTGGTCTTAATTTCACATTCATATTTGAGGGTACTAGTTTACGCAGGCTTTCTTATTATTAACAGTTTTTATGTTTGTAGTATGATAACTAATGCAAGGATAATTTTTGTAGATCTATGTCTTATCATTAAATTTATATTTCTCTGTGTAAGACAAGAGTGAGACCTCAGATTAGAACAATGTGTTACCAGTCATACAATAATTGGCTATCTTTCAGCATGTCTTTTAAAATTACATCATCAAGGGGCATCGTATCTTTTCATGAAAATTAAAATTTACAAAGACATGAAAATATCTCACAGTTTAGAATATAGTGTATTGTTTTATCAGTATTTTTGGAGTTCAATTAAATGTCAGAAATAAGAGCAAAAGGGTCTCTAGAATGTGGGAAAAGGCATATTTGAGCACAGAAAACCCAAAAGCTTCCAGGGTCTCAGTAGCGGATCCAGGATTTGGTCTAGGGGGGGCCCAGAAATTCTTTTCAAAATTTTGCCGACATATCGAAGTGGAGTGAAGTGAATTGAATGAGTGAGTGAAGTGAACCGAATTGAAGTGAGGAAATATTGGCCGGGTCCAGATCCCACCTTAGGGCACTGGAAGCTCTTGCATTTTAGCTGTCAAATGTGCATTCTCCCTTTTTTCCTGGTACCTTTTCTTCAAAATTTTTAATGTACATATTTGTGTAAGTACATTACAAAATATCTATTTCAGCATGAAAGATTCTGGCCATTTTGACAAATGCAATATTCCTTTTCCTGATATGAGAAAATGAAGGGTCTTATTTCTTCTTTTGGTTTAGATTTTAGATACATTAGTTTGTAAGCTGGGGGTCTAGGGCACTGCTTAGGACCCCAGAAGCTGTTGCATTTTCAAGTGTTAACCCTTTTCCCACCACCATTTGATTCCACTACCACTACTTCCACGCCAATAAAAGATATATCTGTTCTCATCTACTTTGTCCTACAGGGCCAGTAGCAAATATATCTGCATCACCATATATGGACATGTATGTCCAAAAAGTGCAATGTATATTGACATCTCAGTTGAGGCTTGCTTTGACCATAGATCTCAGCTGTTACAGCCATAGATCGAGATCTAAGCCACAGCTGTAGATCTAGATCTAAGCCACAGCTGTAGATCTAGATCTAAGCCACAGCCATAGATCTAGATCTAAGCTATAGCCCTAGATCTAGATCTAATCCATGGCTGTAGATCTAGATCTAATCTGCAGCCATAGATCTAGATCTAACCCATGGCCATAGATCTAGATCTAAGCCACAGCTGTAGATCTAGATCTAAAACTTGTTGGAGGTGTCACACCCACTTTTGCTAAAGTGAAGAAAGTAATTGTAAGCTTGGTGAGAGGACTGAAAATATTGTGTCTAAAAATAGCCTACACTTGATCATGCACAAAGTTTGTATGTTGCACAAGCTGCTCAGGTACTCTGGCATGCTGTGCAAAAACATGGAAACAGATAAACTTGACTACAGTGGGAAAGGGGTTAAATATGCATTCTCCCACTTTTGCTGGTACTTTTTCTTCCAAAATTTAAACTTGCATTTATGTAGGAAGATTATACAAAATAATTTCAATATAAAAATGCTGGATATTTTGACAAATTTGTGCTTTTGGTAAGGTTTGCAGATACACTAGTTTGTAAACCAGGGGTCTGGATCTACCTGGGGCCCAAGAAACTCTTGTATTCTTAACTTCAAAATATGTATCTTCCTAGTATCCTGAGAAATTTTTGTTAAAATTTCCCAAAAATTTTACATAGATCTACAAATATTTATTAATTCTCAGACATTTTTTGTGTAATAATATATATGAAAAAATACTTTACTTGTGAGATAGGTTATGCCTTGAGTTAATATAATGTAGAGGTATACACATAAGAAGATGGAATGATGAGTTGAGTGAATCTAGAAGAATGTGAAAGCAATGTTCATGCCGAGCAAAGCGAGGCTGGACATTTTTTTGAAAAATATAAATTTAGGGCCCTAAGATTCATTGTTTAGCTCTTAAGTTGTATACTAGGTCCTCCAAATTGTACACTGGGGCCTCCAAATCTGGAAGTGAGGGGAGGCAGGCCCCCGACTCCCCCCCCCGCCCCCCGATCCGCTGGTGGGGTCTTTATGCCGACTCTAAACCCAGGCTGAAAGAGGACTTGCTGTGCTCATCTGATTTTGCTTTGCGCCGTCAGCAGTTTTCGACACTCGAAAGCTATCCCCCCCCCCGGCTCCCCATCAAATCAGCCTTGGATCTGCGCCCGGTGTCTCAAAATAATTTTAGATCTGGTATATAAAATAAATAAAATTGTTAAGAAGCGGGAACTGCTATTGTCGAGTGAGGGGCACTTTTACGATCAAGCATTTTGCTATCACCATCAGAGAACAAAAAGAGTCGAAAATGTTCAATAATTTTTTAATAACCAGCTGATATTGCAACACCTTTAAAGCAGATTCTCCATTCATAATGTAGCATATTATGCACTTTGTATTTCAGACATAGGTCAGAGAAAGTCTAGTTCCCAAACTGAACAAAAACAATTCACCAAAACACTAGTTTTTTATTATTTTATTTCTTTACAGCTAGTTTAATTTAGTTAGACGACTGTATTAAGATACAGTGCAAACGTCTTATGATCTGCATGAAGATATAATTGTTTGCACGGAACCTACATTTCGATAGCTTTTTTCGACTCGAGAGCAATTTACTGGTGCATTTCATTCAGCACAGTGACTCACAAAAAGTATCTCCTTAATCAGTGCTGTGTGTGGGCAACCTCAAGTCACGATTAGAATTCTTCCTCGTTTTTCAGTTGCTGTAGACTAGAAGAGGAAAGCGTTTGAACCATAGGTTTAGAGACCTCGTGCCTCCTCCCTTATAAAAGTAGGACGCATGCCTGGCTGCTTCTCTCTAAATCTATGGTTTGAACACAAATAGTTTATATTTGAAACAAAAGGATGCTGGCTTCCAAACGATAATTTTGCAATCTAGTTGAACGTAATTGACGACGTGGGATCATCACATCGGTTCGCTACCTTATTTGGTAAGTACTCGAAGTTAAAATCGATGTGAACTTTCCTGCCAATTTGCACATGACGAATGGTGGGAAACACAAGTATACATGTGGCAATACCTTTTGGTAATGACTGCCTTGATTATGCCTGAAAGTGATACAGTGACTATAATTACTTTAGCAGTACAATATATTTATGGAGTAATTTAGCCTATGTAGTTCACACCGATAAATCAAAAGTAGAAAGTTGCTTATTTCAGTTTTTGAAAGGAATTCTACGTGTTTTGTAAAAATTTCATCGAACTGTGATGAGAATCTGCAGCACTTACACAAGCATGTGTCTTGTTTCAGAAGTCGAAAGATTGAGAAGTTGCGAGAATTTGTGATGGCCAGACTACTTACTGATACCGATTTATCAAAAGTAGCAGCTAAAGTCATACCATGTGGAGACACGACCATTAGAAGACGATTCGCTATCGAGTTTCTGAATCTGGATCACAACACATTCAAAAACATAGCTTACAATTCAAGGGACAACTGCGAGGAAATAGTGTATGAATGTTTACAAAAGTGGAAAGAAATAATGAACGAAAATGGCAAAGGGGCCACTGTTGATGATTTAGTTGAGATTTTTAAGGCGATATCAAGGGAAGAACCTGGATGGATTGAAAAAGGCAGTTACAAATTTTTGTACAGTTATCCAGACCGAACTAAGAAGTATCAAATGACATTCAATGTTCCGGAGAGAAGGCTGAAGCGTTACAGTGAAAATTACGCTAGACTGATGACAGAAATAGCTGATTTACAAAAAGAAAAGGAACGTCTTGAGGAGGACCGAGCCAGAGTGCAGGAAAAGTTGCGCATGAAGGAAGAGATTGCCCGAGCCCCTTTCTGGAACAATAGGCATCTCATAAACAAACGATGCCACAGTTTGCTTCCGAACAGTTGCGGTGAAGATTGTGTAATCAAGAAGTGTCGATCATTCTAGTGCCTGGAGCTCTTTGTAACTAAAATAGCCGCTTATGAAAATCTTATCAAGGACTCTTTGTATCCGTGCAAAAAAATTACAGACAATTACAAGAGGCATTGACGTCATGTCAAATGGTGGATTTAGGCTGGATCATGAGTCATGTCCAAATTTATGAACTACCTTTTCTGCGTGTGACCCAATGTTCAAAGACAAAGTCAATCTTTGCTTCAGAAAATACAGAGTAAGCTTGCTTTGCGTAGCTACCGCAATCGTTATATTTTTACGTACAATCGCTTTTATCATTTAGATCTAGACATGCACAAATAGGCATTGCCGATAAATAATGGATGAACGTAAATTATTGCATGCTAGTTTATTATGAAAGCCGGCAAAGTTTGTACTCATTTAAAAATGCTAACTTATCTGCACATAAAATTTATATTGTGTCTCAGGGCAGGCATTGGCAGATCTAGGGAGCGATCATGAAAAATGGACCAAAATTTTTTTGATTTCATGTGATTTTCGAAACATTTTGCAAAATTGCTTGTATGTGAGCCGAGGATTGGTGTTCATCCCCATACAGTCCATGATGCCATGGCATGTTAAGATGAAATTCCTGCTGCTAATAATAATAATAGTAATTTATATAATCTGTATACTAGTGAATAAGCAAGACAGCAAAAATATCTAAAATAATAGATAAAACTCAAAAATTAAACGCAAAATATGCATCGATCACGAGTGCAATACATGTATGACAAGTGGTAAAGACAATAAAGTGATGGTCTGAAATATAAATGGTGGCTGTCTTTTCTTGATCTAAGACTATATTTTTTCAAGAACGTTGGCTTGGGCGTGACGCAGAGGTTAAACCATTCTCCCCTCCAAAAGAAGCAAATGCATAATTTTAAAAGAAATTTACGAGTGTTTCCTCATTGTTTCTTTGGCACATGGCTTACCATCTAGGCTATCGAGCATAAAATTGGAATCTAGAGCTCATTATTCACAGCTGTATGTCAAGAAAGGAAGAGTAACGTCGGCGAAATAGACACATCTTTTTATCGAAAGCGGTAAATCTTTCTCATTGATAAGAAGCAAAACATAGAAATTCATTATGGGGCATTCGCAAGTAAACAGTAAAATTCAGTGATATTTCTCTGGGCCAGCACTGTCGAACCTACGTCATTCAACACTCTTGAAATACAACTAGCACTCCCAAAAATATTTCTATTATCTCTGTTTCTGGATTTTTATTGCTCCCAGTAGCGCAAAATATCGATGAGGAAAAATTCTTGTGCTATGGATAACTGATAAAATAGATAAAGACTAGCCCAATAATCTTCTCCATCGAACACTTTTTATTCTGTTTGTCACTAGCTATGTCGACGACAGTAGCCAAAGCTTGAACTTTATGCTGTTGCATTACGATACTTTTAAATATTTGAGGTATTGCAGTGAGTATTGTTTACCATTTATGTTTATGATAATCCCTATTTGGTGCTTAAGGGAATGAAACTTGCTTTACAAATTTAAGATTTTAACACAGTGTCAATTTGCTCCAAGTAAATGACAGTTACATATTAATTTCCAAAAGTTTATTTGTATGTCTTGCAGATAATAATGTTTAGATTGTTGACTGATGCGGACTTGTCTAAGGTGGCAGCTAAAGTTATAACATGTGGTGACGCAACAATCAGAAGAAGATTTGCAATAGAATATCTTGACATCCCTTACAAAGAGTTCACAAAAATTTCTTGGGATAATAGAGACAATTGTGAAGAAGTTGTGTTTGAATACCTAATAAAATGGCGTAACATATATAAAAATGTTGACCAGAAGATTTATGTCATGTCTTTGATTAATCTCTTAGATCAAGTTGTAAATGAAGAAAGTGACTGGATAGCCCAAAACAGCTACCAATTTCTCTCTCAGTTCCAGAAGGAACAGGAGGGAAAAGACAGAATAACAGCTGGCAAGAAACGCAGAAGGGAAACCATGGTGCACTGCAATGACAAATATGCACGATTGACCACAGAGCTTGAAAACTTGGAAAGGGAAAAAGAGCGAATTGAAGCAGAACTTGAAGATATTCAAATGATGGAAGAGCAAGGCAGTTTACATCAGAAATCGTGAAAAGTAAAAGCCAAGACTCTTTCTTCCTTGAATTCAGGGATATGTAACTGAAACTTTTGCTTTATTTTATGAGACAAATAGCTCTGACTGATTTGGGGAAAGGTGTAAAGGCTTATTTTTATCATCCGCGTGTGCGGATTGGTAACAATTTCAGTTAGGTCTGTCTGTCTGTATGTATGTGTGTGTGTGTGTATGTCTGTCTGTTCAGCTATAACTTTTGAACTTCTACAGCTCATTTGAGCATACGATAGCATACAGATACATTGTAACCATATTCCGGTCAAGTTTGAGTATTAAGGTCAAAGTCAAAAGAATAAAATATTATGTTTACTTCTGTGTTGTATTCTGTATGCCACTAAGACTTGCTTGAAGGGTCAAGGAAACCTAAAGCCCAAGGTCAAGATTACTCAATGTCAAGGTCAAATTAAATTAAATTAATTTGCCATCTATTGTAAATGCTTTGTTGATCTGTGTGCTACACAAATGGTACACTTCCAACTGAAAGGCATTCTTATTCTTTTAATTTTTGAAGAAAATGACCAAAATACATGTTGTGCTACACATGAAAATTTCTAAGAAATTCTGTATTCGCCGCTGAACTGGGTCCTGCCAACTTACACCTGAACCATACGTTTCTGTCCTTTGGGAATTTTAGCTATTTGTCATTTTACCTTTTAATCACTATTTCGTGGGACATTGCATTTCCTGTCTTGTAAAAACGCTTTTGTGATAAGATAAAGTAGTATCTTTTTACATATAGCGTACAGATAATTTATACGGTTTCTATTTTTTTTTATCATAGACATTGTCGAAGTGTGATCTTGACACCACTTCACAAAAATGCATGAAGTCTTTGTTAATAATATCCCATGCCCCAAGCATAGCATTCAGTTCTGAAATATGCCACAAAACACACACCGCTCTTGTAACCAGTAAGCAATAAACACACCTAACTAGTGTTGTTATCATTGTGCGACAGATATAACTCCACATACTTAATAAATATTTACCATCTTTGATTATACTTCAGATACAGTTTCGGAGGGGAGAGTGACAAATATTCTCATTTCAATCAGCCAAGTCTCTTGAATATATTACCACTTGGTTTGTTTAGTTTATTATCAAATCCTGATTTACCCGAATAGTCTCCTGCCGGGCTAAACCTTGGATTAGAAACATTTACCTGACTATATTGTAATAAATTGGAAACTTGTGGAGAGTCTTTTTGCAGTCAGATGTGGTGGGGCATAAAAATATAATTTTTGCACCTTATCACCCTGTTAGCAATTTGAATTGTTTTCAAAAATGGTGAAATAAGATGACAAATAACCCATGGACCCCAAAATGGGTGATTTTGAGTGATTAGGTGAAGTTTTCGAAATTATCATGTCTAACCAATTTTGATGTAAGACTCTCCAAATCAAGGCTTAGGACCTCTTCTACAGTAATATGAAGTGATTTTGCCTCTAGTGGCCTGTAAGGCACCCAAAACCGCAAAAACACATGTCCAAAATTGTTAACGTTGGCAATTGTGGCCATTTTCAGACCCTTTACAGGCATCATAGAGATACAGTTACTTCATATTCTTGTAGAGAAGCTTATGGGCTTTGATTTGAGGGATGTTACATAAAAATCAATTAAGAATTGCTTTAGAAATGAGCCAAATTTGATGCAGTCCTAAATTTTGATATATGATCACGATACGTTTTACAACTTCACCAAATCAGTCAAAATCACTTATTTTGGAGTCAAGTGATTATCTTATAAAAAATAATGAAATTAATTCATCCCACACACCATAATTTGCAATTTTTTGACTGGGTTAATAAATTAATTGTTTATCACATAAAGGGTCAATGATAGAAGAGCAATGTTAATTGGTGATTTGTAGAGGAGGTCAAAAGGTACATTTCAAGAATTTTTGATGACCTTAATATGTGATGTCAAAATTGATGTCATTATATATGAAGATTATTGATAAATCACTGAAGTGGTTGTTCCTTCAGTGGTTCTCAGCTATGCAGATCATAGACTGGTAAAGCTCTGTGATCTTCTGAACAATTATTATTACCCAAATTGAACCAATAGATTTTAGGTAGTTCTTTACAATGTTGATGTGACAGCCATGTGTTCATTGATGAAATGTAAGCAGTCAAGCTTCATTGAACATAAGCTGCACATTTAACAGTGGTCAGTTGCAATGCATTCTGATAGTCAGGGGACCATGAACCCTTTTGGAAGGCAAAATAGCATTTACAATTTTATCAAAAATCTAAATTAAAAATAGAGAGATATATTGACCAACTCAACTGTTTTTATTTCAAGTCACAAACATTTAACACAGATCACAACATTGTGCAAAGTCTTAAGAAGTTTCACCATGCCAAAGTTGAGAAAAATGCATATTACCATTGATTTCTGTGGGTAAATTGGTCATCTTTGTAGTGTGATTACTTAATAATTGGCTGGTGAATGTTGCTGAAACTTTCACAGATATCTTAAAATATTATGTTTGTCAAACGACTGCTAATAATTTTGCAAAATGTATGTCGTAAATAGAACCTTAAGCTGATGGTGTCCTTCACATCAGCTTTTGGAGACACACAATTGAGTCTCTCAAAATAGTTCCTTCAATTATTGAAACCCTCTGCATATTCTCAAAACATTGGAAACGTTCAAATCTTAAGAAGATTTCATGAGACTTCATAAAAAAAGGCCATACAAAGAGCTTAGGTATTTACAACAGCTGTGCTAGAAATGATAAATGCAGATAGCAACATCTTTTTCACGTTCGAAATACTTTGGATAATTGCTTGTAATTAATTGATGGCACTGAAAGGGCAAAGGTTTGTTAAAGATAATAAATGAAGACGGTAGTATCTTTTTCATGTTACAAATATTTTGGGGGGTGGGTTGCACATAATTTTGCGGTACCAAATTGACAGCAAAAATGTAAACTGAAATCATCATCATCAGTTAGATATCGAAGCTGTGTTTCGCAGTCACACATCAAAAGGTCATGTTGAACCATGATGATACTGAAGCAGCTACAACCAGCAACAGACTAGATCAATACATTACTTGAGAGGTCCTTTACTGAAACAAAAACGACGTATATGTCTTTGTATATCTGTAAAAGAAGTCTGTTTTACCACCTCAACTTTTCTCTACCATTCTCTACCATTATATTTCACTGAGACACTGAATCATTGAGGGAATATGATGCAAAAGCAGAAGCCATGAGCATCGCCAAAACACAAATGTGAGTACTAAATTGATTATGTATGTAAACATGTTAAATTCCCTAAATTGATGCTGCATACAAAACGATTTTGCATAACAGTGAATCTGAAGAGCCAAGTACGTTTTAGAGGGACTCAACATTTCTCATTGAGGACAAATTGCTATGAGGATAAAAAAGATGGCGTACTTAGAATCCATTTGAATCCAGCTTCACAGACAAATTGGGAATAGTCTTGTAGCTTCGATCTCCTTTTGGTTTTGTCTCGTTGAGGAGACATATTTTTATCAATTATAATAAAACTAAGCAGTAAATTGAAACCTCAAATAAATGTACACGTTCCTAAGGTTTAGCACATTCAACCTGAAGATTTCGAGGAGAATATCCTCAAAGTAACAGTAAATGACATAACATGCACAGTTATTGCTAACATGAGAGAGGCTTCATATTTTTTTCGGGCACAGTATGGAAATTCAGTGTAATCTGCAAGAAATTAATCAAAAATGTCAAACGAGAGAGGTGGAGTTGCGTGAGAATACTTCCTGAAACCCTCCACAATTTTCAGTTGTCGAAAGCAGCTGCTGTAACTTAAATTTAACTTCAGTTTTTCACTGATCCATTGCAGATAGATATTCAAGGGCTTTTATCTTTAGCAAAGCTGTTTTGAACGGCTTTGCTTGATAACAGGAACGGCATCAAATGATATTTAGTTATTAACGTCATTATTTAATGTCATTAATAGAATCTATCAATTTAATGTCGTTAAATTACACATTATTAACAACAATTATGGTGAAATCTCATAAGATTTCTTGAGACTTGGTCGTTAGTTCTGCCTCAGATATCCTTTTTAGTTATGAATGACATTAATGAGAAAGAATAGCTTTGTCGAAAGGTAACTGGTAGAATAAGGTCAACATAGGGATTGGAATCCTGCTAGTGAACACAATAATGCGCAAGCAAATGCAGGGTCATTCTTTGCAAAGATTTAAGGCCTAAAATTTCGGATATGGTAGCTTCCTTACAAACAAAACGACTGATTTGCTCTCAAAATGATACATTTGTAAATATGTTTTGCAGATAATGTTCAGACGATTAACTGATGCGGACTTGTCCAAGGTGGCAGCTAAAGTCCTGCCGTGTGGTGACACCACTATTAGAAGAAGATTTGCAATAGAATATCTTGACATTCCTTATAAAGAGTACGCAAAAATTTCTTGGAATAAAAGAGACAATTGTGAAGAAGTTGTCTTTGAGTGTCTCGTAAAATGGCGCGATAAACGCATAGAGGTGGGACAAAAGGCAACTGTTTTGTCTTTGATTATCCTCTTGGATCGTGTAGCAAAGGAAGAAGGTGATTGGATAGACAAAAGTAGTTACCAATTCCTGTATGGATCTCGTGAAGAACACGATAGTAATGGCGGGGGTTGTACAAAAACAGAGAGAATAACTATTGGTGGGAAACGAAGAACAGAAGCCATCAGACCCAGAAGCGACAAGTATGCACGACTTTCAATAGAGCTTGAATATTTGGAAAAGGAAAAACAACGTATTGAAGCAGAGCGTGCCAAAATAAAAGAAGATCAAGGGCGTTTACAAAAATTGCTGAACGTCAGATTTATACTTGGCGGCCAACGTATTTCTAAGATCATCAGCCACGATTCGTTTTTTCTTGCATTTAGGGATATATAGAACTCCTAACGTTACATATGCCATGTATATCGTCAATCAGTAAAGGACAGGCTCTTCAATGCTAGTATTTTTTCATGTACATCGTCTGGTAAAATAGCAAACTGCTTTATGCTGCAAGTTGTACAGCTGTTCGTTTGTGTCAGATTGAACGGCGCAGAGCTGAAATATATTTTTGTCTCGGCTGTCGGAACACTGTCGCAGTTCACGCCATCGATTCCAGAATGACTCACACTCTGATATAGTTTCCCGGTTTGAAATTTTTTGCACAAAATTTTTATTTGAGTTTTCGCCAAATGTTCTCGAAATTTGTTGAATTCTGCGACAACATATTTTGTGGAAAAAAATCATTTGACGCTACAACCTTTTGTGTAAGAGATCAAGATGTCACCTCATAAATTTTTCCCAATTCATGCTTCAATGATATACCCGATTCGCCGAATTTTCTGAATTCACTGAATTTCCTTTCCATTTATGGAAAGCTCTACAAGCTGAGCAGTCCTAATTTTATCGCACAAAACAAAGAATAGTGTAACGATTTCATCTGATGTCAAAGTTAGTACTTATTGGAGTTTTCCCTAAAGTAGATCATTTTGCCAACGTTGCCAGAATTGTATTGGTTGAATATACTATTGGATCAGTTGTTGAATAAATTTTTGTTGAAGATTTGGCAAATATTTCGAAAGGTTTTGGTCAAATAATATTGATTTATCATATATTTGGTAAAGTTTTATTCAACCATAAATGATCCCTTACCTGTTTTACTAGGCAATGAAGAAGATCTTGGTTATTGAAACACAGTCAACATCTACTTGTTTTACCAAGTCTGCAAGGTGTACAACACTGTCTGTTTTGGAAACCAGTTTGCCAATGTAGAAAAGTCATGACACCTTAGTTTCAGACATTTCTGCCTAAAACTGGTGTCTTGGATGATAACTGCATCATTACCAAATCATTGTCAAATCTTTGCCAAATCTTTAACAAAAATTTAATTGAGACACCAGTTTTGGGGCAGAAATATCAAAGGCTAAGGTGTCATGACTTCTCTACATTGGCAGTCTTGTCTCCAAAACAGACAATATCATGCACCTTGCACACTTGGTAAAATAAGTAAGTGTTGCCTATGTTTTCATGACCAAGATCTTTCTCATTGCCTGATAAAACAAGCCATGTGTGGTGCCATGAAACTTCGTGGTTGAATAAAACTTTTCCAAATATTTGATAAATATTTACCATGCAATCAATATTATTTTACCAAAACCTTGTGAAATCTTTGCTAAATCTTTAACAAAAATTTAATTCAACAACTCACCAGGTATTCGACTAATACAATTCTGGCAATGTTGGCAGAATGATCTACTTTAGTACAAACTCGATTGCCTCGAATTAAAGATATGTGTCAAAATACAGAGTACAACAGTTACAAATTGTTTTTTACCCCTTGACAAAGCTACGTCAATAGGAAAAGATAAATGAAAAACTGTTTTTGTGATTTATGTTTTTGAAATATATCATTGTCACAATCACCTGATTTTACATAATAAACAAAGAAGATAAAGTATTGAATCTAATAGTCAAATGAGCAGTTGTTTTGAACGTTGTGCAGTCGACTGATTCTTTTCTCCGCCGAAAAAATGAGGCTCCTTGCCAATCGCGCGACATCCCTTAACTTATCTAATGTTGGATCATTCGTATTAAATAGAACGTGTATGCGATGTACACACATTTGAGTTTTCCCAAAATGGAGATACATTCTGTAAATTCTACAGAATCACAAGAAAACAAAAAAAAATCCAGCAGCAAAATGTTACCCCCAATGGAAATTGAACCCAGGGCCTCTGACTTCAATGCACTGCATGCCCTACATTCAATTCCCATTGGGGGTTACATTTTGTTACTGGATTTTTTTTGGTTTTCTCGTGTTTTGTAGAATTCTACAGAATACATCTCCATTAAAAGAAAACTCAATTTATGTCTATACGTTGAATCCAAAGGCAACAAGTTCCACCAGACGCGTTAGGTGACCTTAATTTGCTTACTTAAGTTTTTTCGCTTTGAGTGAACTCGAATTTGTCAAAATATTCGAAGTGAAAAATGACCCCAATATAATATTACACAACATAAATCAACTTCTTTGTTTTTCAAAAAAATTGGACGACATAAGTCCTCCAAAGTACCCATGTTTTGGACTTCTGGCGACATCTGCATAAAAGCCAGGGTGGATTTCTCGAGACTTGTGTTGTTGTTGGTCAAAGGCCCGGCAATTGGAAGAATTGAGAAATGAAAACTGCAGTGTTTTAGAGAATATAGTACAAGGCGTACTAAAATGATAATCGTGGTGATTCACAAGACCATATGACCTCGATTAGGTAATATAGATAACATTCAGTTCTTCATAATAAGCAAATCTGCCAAATCAGTGAGATCTCGTGGATATAAATGTAATCTTTAGAAATTCAGTTTTACAGGTAAGGGTCATTTGAAGTGATCTACTTTTGCTAGAATGTAGAAACTTTAAAAATATCTCTTATCTTCAACAGCCAAGAGTAAAAGTTTTTCTTGATCTGTCATTTCTGATAGATTTGGCAGAATTTCTTATCATGAAAAACTCATTTGTCATTTCTCCGATGGCTGACATGGTGTCATTCAATTGTCAACACTAAATAATGGCGAAATAGATCCATATCTAACACAAATGATTCTAAAATCGACTCATAACAATTGATGGTAACTGATGAAGAGGATCTGCTTTACCAATGACAGTGTCGCGGAGTTTATTAGACAGGAAACTTGAATAAATTCGCGTGAGAATTCTTTTAAACTTCAGAAAAAAATTTGCGACAACTCTGGAATAACCGACGTGACACCTCAATTTGTTTTTTCGAGGACAATTACAAGTGTCGTCGTCAACAACAACAACAACAACAATGTCGGATGCAGTCCTGTCACAAGTGGCAGCCAGGATTATCCCATGTGGTAACAGTACAGTAAGACGAAGGTTTGCGATGGAGTACCTGGATATAAATCACATGGAGTACGAAAAGATTAGTCACGACCAAAGAGAACAGTGCGAAGAAATAGTATTCCAGTGTTTGAGTAGGTGGCGCCAAAAGCAAATAGATCGGGACAAAACAGTATCAGTGAATTCTTTGGCTGAGCTTCTCAGCCACGTGAGAACTCATGAAGCTGACTGGTTCTCAGAGGAAAGTTACCATTTTCTACAATCCTCTGAAAGCAACGGTAAGAAATAAGTGTGTATGGTAGCAATTCAAGACTTTAAACTGAAATAGACCTGTAATATTATCGGTTTTCTAAGACTTCATTACTAAGAACTTAAAATGGTTTTAACAATCAAAATACAATAAAAATCGTTAATTCTTGTTAATTTCATTCAATTTCAGAACAATTTGGTGATACTGCTGATAACAAAACAAAGCAGATGTCACTGCAAGATAGAAATGATGAACTAACTGGTGCTTTAAAAGTTTTTGCAGACGAGAATGAGATCGATGATAATCTTGTGACGAGACAAATGAAGAGACTTCGAAGAAAACTGAAGTTCTACTGTTGGGCAACGAGAATTACCATTGTTCTTCTCCTTCTCGTTCTGACAATCTTTCTCATTTTGGTTTCATGGTTACTGTGCTGTCAGGCTCAAAGGAACAATGCCACGCAGCAGCTTACTGAGGCGTACTTACAGTTAAAGAGATGGGCTGAACTTCTGGAATTATCAATTCATCGAATGGGTCCAAATCTGGAAATTGAGAATTTTAAGAAATCCTTGTATCCCTCAAACTAGCGAAAAGTGTAGTTTCCAAAGTGTAGAAAAATATTCGTGTTTTTCCTATTTTGGTTTTGGATCTTGCTGAATTAGATGAATTATACTAATTCATGAATTATACTAATTCATCTAATCGCACATGGATACTGAAATTGACTGTTCATGGATAGGCGAAAGCTTCATTTGCAATATCCATGGAGCAGTTCACTATTAATGGACAATTAAAATGTAATGTAGCACTATGTATGAATAGTGCAAAATGAATGAGTATTCTCCATGGATAGTGAAAAATGAATTTCAACTATCCATAGACAGCTGAATATATTATGTGCTAACAAATTACTATTCACAGATAATAGACTCCACAGTCCATGAAGCACTTGTCTTATTCAACTAATTAGATGAATTCACCTAATTTCAAAACCAAAATAGGACAAGCACTAATGCTGAGATAAAGGCATAGCCACTGCGGACTGTGTACGCCAAATTTAACGAGAGCCGGTTACAGATCTGCAACAAAGACGCAGACATGAACAAAGGTGTAAATATTTCTATGCAAATGCAAGATTTTGCATGTGGGAGCATTCTGAAAGCTCATCAATGTATCTGTCAGATCTATTGATTCTCGGAATTTACGAGCCTAGAACGACTGTCGTTCTATTGTCTCAATGTAACCTTGAGTGCATGAAATATAGCATTGCCCCTGTCGACCTTTTGGCTTGAAGTTCTTTACAATGGATGGTGTATTTGTGTAGTGGTTTCCAAGCAACTCCAAACGATACACAAGTTTGTGAAATTGATTGCTTCGTCTGTTATGCAACACATATCCAAACCATTAATGATCTTTCCATAGACTTTACATTCCATTATGGTGTTTACTTTAAATAAAAGATGCATGTGCATTAGAAGGTCATAAGATAAATGATGTTGGTCTTTGAGAGTCACCGAACAAATATGTGGTAATAATTTATAACTTTGCGATGTTTTCTTTCTTTTTGGGAATGGGATAAACTACAGCTTATGGAATGGAAGAAAATAACCTTAAAGATCAACAGGAATCGAATAAGTCTGATTAAAAAAACTAGGAGGACGAACATTAACATTATCCACCGATGCTGAGAAAGAAATGCGAATTGTTAAATGTACCACACTGTTTTCTAATATCGCTGACGATGGAAAAATATCTTGAAATGAAGAAATTTTTTCAAAATTACTCATTGCGAAATTTATGTTTTGCCTTCAATGTGGCCCCAAATTTTATACAATAAAAATATTTGGTTGTTATTTAGTAGATGTGTTACAACACAGTGAATTGTTTCACTGCGTGACAGTATGAAAACACCGCCCATTTCCATTCAATGGAACATTTTAATCACCTTTCGCAAGAAAAAAAGTTTGTTCAAGAATCTTTGGCGGTTTTTGGCCCTTCGAAAACTAGATCATTTATCTTTTTTTCTCAGAAAGATTTAAATAGCAAACACTTATTTCATTCACCTCTTTGAAATCGCTTGCAATCTACAAATAATTGATGTTAACGATTTCTTATTAGGCCTCATTTTGCTGCAGGACTCAGTAATGTAATTGGTACATTTTAATATTCAAGAGCAGTCACGTTGCATCGCATGTGCTTGTATTCTATAAGTATACCGAACAATTAAACACAAATTATCAATGACAATCGAGTTTTCTACAAATTATACAACGTTGGCAATGTTGTTAACAAAGGCTCACACGGAGAGGAGCAAAATAAATTCAGCAAAAATTGTCTCCAGTGGGGATAGAATCCAGGATTTCTTGGTCTTTAATGTCTTGCTGACTAAACTAAGTTGACATTTGGTTGTAAGTCTGAATCTTTGAAAGCTTCAATAAAGCTCTATTGATTCTGGAAATGTGCAAAAAGTGCAGTGGCGCATGAAACATTTTTCAGTTTGAAAATCTCCTTTCTAACACATGTCTGCCAAGCTCAGTCAGTAAGACATTAGAGTAAAGACTAAGAGGTTCTGGGTTTTATCTCTAGTAGTACTGGGGGGGTACCCCAGTCCTGGCCGGGGGTACCCCAGCTGGGGGGTGCCCGGGGGAGGTACCTTGGGGGTACCCCATGGGGGTGGTTACCCCTCGAGGGTACCCCCCGGAATTTTTTTTTTAATTTTTTTTGGGGGGACAGGTTTGTTACGTGGCAGGCGGTATGTCTCTTGCATTCACGCAGGAGGACTTTCTTGTTCAAGGAAAACTCGAATGATCAGTTCGGCCTCGAAAAAATTGTAACTTTACACGGCTGGGCAATTAAAAATAACAGAGAAATTGGTACCCAATAATTATGAGTTCTTCCTGAAGAAAAAATATCTTGTCTCGGCATTTCAAGATTTTTTATTGATGTATCTTTTTAACAGGCCACACGCAACAGTGCAGCTTATTTTTGGAAAACAAATACACGCTTATATTTTTTATCTAACTGCGGATATAAACTGCACTATGAATCTTTCTTTAATTATACAAGTCAGTGTATAAATACTCGTCCATTGTCAGAAATAATTGCCTTTTAAAGTAATTGTGTAGCACTGGAAAAAATAAAAGAGATAATGGTCCACGAAAGAAGTGCCCCATTTTTGAAATAACGGTTTCCTGAAATACTGTGTTTTATGTGTTCATGTAGCAAATTAAATAAGACACAGCAAACAAATGCACAATTAATTTATTTATCGTCTTTTATTGCTCGAGAAACATAAAAAGCCAACTACCCTGAGAAAATTAGCTCTTTATGGTAAGTATTGCTTATGACCTATCTACTTTTGAATTGTTGATCTTGAATCATTGAATTCTTGAACTGTTAGATGCTCACAAACACATCCGCTTTTCAACACTACATCAGCATCATTGATTGAAAGGGATAAGTTCGGGAAAATATTTTTGTCATTTGGTGTAATCACCATAAATAAAGTAAAATATGCACAAATAAATTTAGAGAAGACTTTAACCTGGATCTTGCTCCCTGGAAGCACAGGAGCATCGGTAATTTTCATTCAGTCACATTGGAATACACGTGTTTATGAATCAAAATCAAACAATATTTGGTAGTTGTTTTCTGCATCCATCCCATGGCCCAGTGACTTCAGACTGACCCTTCATGGTTGGTCTTCATTGTTTATTTGGTGCAAATTATAGAGTCTGTAAACAACTTTATGTAAATATCATTGCTTATCTTTCTGAATTATTAAATATTGTCAGTGTCATCTGACATCTTTCGTTGAGGATGCTGGGTGTTGCATTATCATCAGATGCAATGGCCAAGCTTGTCTTTGAATAAAATTTTTATTAACTTTTAACAGTATAATATTACGTCGGTTTGAAATTAAACATATATTTCTAGCTGTGGCCTAAGTCCTATTTTAAAGGCACGCATGTGGTCCTGTTCCAAAGGAAAGAACTCTGATTGGTTGGTAGCTAGTGTTCCTCTACAACTGTCAATAAAATCCTACTGCCCTTAAATAGATATTCTGCAGAAAGAGGATCATAATCTTACTCTAAAAATGCAATCTTCACTTAATATGTTCCACCGGAATGAACCGGTCTGTTGAACAGCGCAAAGAAACTTCAGTGGACGCCCGTGAATATTACATGACTTAAGTTAAGACTCAGACCACACTGCTATTGTGTTTGTCACCAATATTTACACTAGCTTGGTTTGTGTAGTAGAACTCAATCCCAGTCAGAATTGAGTGTCCGCCAGGTCAGTGGGGAGAGCAAGAGTAGTTTAATCTCAGGGGATGACAGCAGTTGTTCATGGGTGTTAGTTCATGCACTGGGCCTATTTGTGAAGGGGGAGGAGCTAATGGCTGTACTACTGGGTGAGGGGTTGTACTTCTGAGGGGGTGGCTTCCCACGTGATGAAGAACATGAACACTCAGATAATGTACAGTCTTTATTGTTGCTCCTAAGACTGGTTAACAGAAAAGGATGATC
>JBCAUG010091419.1:0-22147 GCA_038406175.1 Haplosyllis leylae | reverse complement strand
TTCCTGAAATAAAAGATCATACTTGGCGACGTTCGTTCCACCATGGTTCCACTGTGGCAGGACCACGGTGGACCGACCGTCGCCAAGTACGATCATTCATTTCTGAATTTGTATGCCCTTGACAGAGCAGTGACAGATAAAGGATTTCCCAAATTGGGTGGAGCATCAACCCCTAGGGGGCTAACCTATTATTTGTTTGTTTGTTTTTTTTTTTGGCCTTGTGGAGTCCAAATTTAACATTTTGGCACATTGAAATATTTAGGACCATTTTGGCAGATGGTGATTCATCAAAATCTAAAATTGGCAGCAAAGGTCAACCCATCACCCTCAGACCCCTCCCCTCCCCAAATGCTGACAGAGTTTTGTAACCATACCATGGGCAGGACCACCTAGTCTTGTCGAATTCTATTCGATAGACAATAATATCTGCGATATATCGTGGACAGTCCATAATCAGGAACGGTTTCAGTCTGCTCAAGATAAAGATAGAAGTACTTTGGAGTGCAATTCCACGTGGCGAAAAAAAACATCTTGTTTACAAAACTTGAAGGTGAAGGTCCCGTGTTTCAGTGCAGTGCTGCTATTTATAGCAACCAATGGACATGTCCCATGACGACACACCCGTTCAACGATGCAGCTGATTGGTTGATGACAGTGAGGCAGATGGCGTAACATTCATACTAAATAGAAGAGATTGTCAGCTGATGAGAACTAACGAAGAAAATCAGCGAAAAATAAAGAACAGAATTATCTAACTGTCTGCATACGAGTTGTATTTGAAGGTAAGTAAGTGTAGAATATTCTACTGCAAATTTATTCAGTGAATTGTGCTGAAAACCTCGCATTTTCAGGCATTTTAATTATGTTTTACAAAAGATAAAATATGGCGTCCAAATTTCCATGACGATTTTGGGTCAACAGAACCTCCACAATTAGATTAATTTAATTTCTGGTGTGAAAATAGGTCTTATTTATCTGGATTACTTTGTAAAATAAGATCTATTACTGCCACTTTTTGTTTGGAAAGTAATGGATTTAAATGTCGTGGTTATCTGGAGATGAAAGTTTGGCCTTTGTGACAAAGAAACGATGAACATGATCATCATCCAGCAGGAACTGATTTCAGTTTGATTTCGTCATAAATGACATAGAAATTGTCCATTATTAACACAGAGGTAAATTTTCTTGTGGCTCCAGACTACTGTCAAAGACAATCAACGGGCTGGTAAGGTTAAAATTGTGACGGAGCTGGAAGCTTTTTTTTAGCGTAGATTCTAACCCAAGCGACATTTAATTTATTTCTCGGGCCACACCCAAAACATCTAACTCGTGCGCGACATATTTTAACGATGTTTTCTTCGTAATTTCAGATAAATTCAACCAATTCGATGAGAAGTTTTAGACTTCGTAACTTTATCAAAAGAGTGCGAAAAAATCGGTATCAACGTGAAGAAGATAGATCTAATTGTAATAGAAACAGTACAGGCGTCATATTATAACAGAGGCTACATTTGTAAGTTTTAGCTGTCACTCTTCCAGTTGACTTTTTTGCATGTAGACCATTCAAGTTTAATTAGGATATGAATGTTTTTGTGATTTAGAACTTGGCTCATTTAATTTTGATAACATCAAATAACGAGTCAATTAAGATATTCTCTAACTTATCAGTACATTCGTATTTGAACAGGTGACATCAGAGTTGGTTGTGTAATCACTGCGTAGCTACACAGAAAAAGATGGAAAACGTCGCCTTAGTCAGCGTAGATAACAAGTCCGTCAAGTCGATACAACGGACTGCACCACGGGTTTCACTGTCCCGACACCCAGATCCACCTCTGCCACGCAAACTGCTCGCGGCTGGACTCGCGGCCTGTATGGCAGACCTCTGTACATTCCCACTGGACACTGCTAAAGTTAGACTTCAGGTAAGATTACTGCACATGTGTGGACATTTTCGATAGTAAAATTGTAAGTCGTAATATTTCCACCTGCTTTCCCCACACTTCAAATTCAATGCCCATACTCATGCTGAAGAAATAAGTAATAAAGCAGCATGACGCAATCGCCACCCTTCTAAGAAACAGAACTATTGACCGAGCAATTGACGACAGAGGCACAAAAGCTGGAGCGGACTATTGATTTGTACCGAGAAGAGCTGCCACTAGACGGACATTGCATCATCCTAAGCAAATTGAGGATGGTGTGCAGTGCGCAGCAATGAAGAAAACCAGTGACGTCAATTGAATTGAAGGTGTGACCAATTTTAGAAAGGACAGAAAATGCCAGTCACTGTGACCATGATGGTTTCATTTGTTTACAAGGACGCTTCTGGATCATTAAACATGCCCAGGAACAAAAGAAAGACAAGACCGCTCTGTTTGCTTTTAAGATCGGATCTCCCTTTTTTCCAGGTTTAATTACCTAGCACCGTGTATTTAGCCCTTTGAATTTTCATTTTAACGCATCACAGTAGCTTAGCTTTTGCTCAAAATTTGGTACCTATCAAGGCAACATCCGGTTCCATTATTGGCAAGTTTTAAGGTAGCAAAGGTTGTTAGCTCAAAAAGAATAGGTCTGAATCTAACAGAAAATATCATGAACAAGATTTGACATCAAAATTGTGGATTACATATAATATTCAGGTTGGGGTCGGACCAAGTTTGGTGTAGCAAATTGATGATTTATGCTAATGATATATCTTTTTACATAGCAACACAGAAAGCCCTGAAGGCAATAGCCTTAGAACAACGTGGAGCTGCCATAAGAGTATTTTGACTATTATGGTAGAGCCTATGCTGTGTATGTATTTTTCTGAGGATATTGTTTTCAGTGTTGCATATTCAAAATAATCTCTTTTGGCAACACGTAAATTTCTCTTAGCTTGCCAAGAGCCCCATCTGTGTGTGTTGGCATATTTTAATGTCACTGTTACTTATTGCAAAGGATAAAGAAGACACAAGGTAACTTACTTAGTTGCGTTTGTGGCCCCCTTACATATGCTTAATGTTTAACTTTACAAGCATGCCCTATTGTTACAATGTTTTATCATTTTTCAATAAAGTGTATGCTTTTACTGATACATCATAATGAAACCTAGCATGTCATCGCAAAATATAAACAATTCTGCAAACCCAGTTGCTGCGTGCAACGAAGATGGGAAACGTGACAATTTTTGCTGATGTAGGATAGGACTTTTGTCAAAACATTGGTGCGACCTTCGTTCTTTGATTTTGTATTTTCTATTTCGTACATGCGGGACTACATGTACTTTTATTGCAAAGAACAAATGTCGCACTTTAGTGGGTTTGCAGTACAATGGTAAATTAAGTAGCTCAAAATTTGTTGGTAAATATTACAAACAGGTAAAAGTGTCAAGTGCTTACTCATTCCCAAATGCTGATAAAAATATACACACAAAATGCCAACACACGCATGATCTTTCCAGACTGAAATGTCCGTTATATACATGGAAATGAAAAACGTAACTTCAACCTGACTAGGTTTCAGGACAAAAAAATTATGCCAGTGCTCCCGTTGATCGTCACTAACACGAAAGAAATCTGATAGTCGACCTCAAGGTAAGGGGTCTTTATGAGAATTTTTAAAGGAGAAGAAGACACGCCTTTTCAATGTTTTCTCGGACGAAATGCAAAGCTTCTGCAACGCTAACACTGGCATGGCTATGATGAACGTCATCCACACAACTCTTGCAGACCTATTCTTAGTTAGGGTTGAAGTTACAGAACAGATATTTATGGTTCCTTTACTCATCTTCCCGTTACAGGTGTCCTAAGCGATACAGTAAATGTGCGCAACAGTGTAGGAAACATGGGTCGCGTATGGTAGATGACAATGATGCACAATCTGGACCCGAACAGATGAAGATTCACAGATGAAGATTGGGGTTCTGGGGTGTGCTATTGTTCCACTCATTTGTTCATTTTCCGGGTTGGCTCTTTTCTTTCAGGTGCCAAATTGGGAGGGCGTTAGTTACGTTTCCTTATTTCACGTGTGTGTCTCTGTGTTATATTGATTGCTTGATATTATTGTACATTATACATGCGGTTTTGCATTGATGATAAAACGTAATGTTTGATCAATGTACAATCGTAGTATGTCCATTCACGTTTCAGGGCACCCAGGGTGCACTGAAGCGCATTCCATCGGCCCTCTTGAAATTACTGAATTTTGGCATTGCAGCACTTAATGCGCATTATCAATGTTGTGCTTGAACTTTGACTTTCATTGCAGATCCAGGGCGAGGCTTTAGCCACTGGATCGCTGGGTGGGGCAGTAAGGCTCAACGTTGCGGCATACCACACCACGGCCCCCCAGAATGCTGCTCGCTATCGTGGAGTGTTCGGCACAATGTGTACCATTAGTCGGATAGAGGGTCCCAGAGCCCTGTACAATGGAATCATCCCCGGCCTTCAGAGACAGATGGCATTTGCGTCAATAAGGATTGGCCTTTACGACACAGTTAAACAACAATATAACCAAATACTTGGTTGTAAGTAGTGTCTTTCCATAGGTTGTAGAGACGTGTTCAAAAAGATGTTACAAATTCACATACCTAATGTGGAGTAAGATAAATGTTTATATAATATTTTAATAGTATCAATATCTTTGCAGCTGCTGGAATAGGAGTTCGCATTTTAGCTGGAATCAGCACTGGGGCAGTTGCTGTTCTGGCAGCGCAACCAACAGATGTTGTCAAAGTACGCATGCAAGCGTCAAAGGCAGGAGAGGCCAGATACAGTGGAAGTCTTGCGGCATACACAGCTATAGCTAAACACGAGGGTGTGAAGGGACTGTGGAAAGGTAACTAATTTATTTCTCTTGGCATTTTTAAATGCATAGGAAAAAAAGTAATAGACAAGAAGCGAAATCGAAGTATATTCGAGTATATTCTAGATATTGGGAATCGACGATCACCAAAATGATAGGCGGGATGGCTAGTTTTGATGTCCACCGTAAATTACACATAAAATATTGCCAGTATATAAATAAAACACCAAATAGAACTCAAGGTTCAGTTAACAGCACGGAGCTTGAACTTGGGTCCAAGTGGCATTATCGGAAAATTTGCTTTGAAAAAGTGACATCAGCGGAATTTTATTGCGTGTGTTGGCCTTTTTACCAAATATAACTAGCCTTTGAAACAACGGTCATCGTAGATACGTTACATTTACTTCTTGAGATAACAAGAGTTGACCGTGAAGATTTGTAAGCGGATATTTATGAGAACTCCACTTGAACATTAGTTTGTACTTTGAAGCTCAATTAAAGGGTTACGGTGAGTTTTTACCAGTAGGATATTCAGGTATAATCTAGAATTGCGTGGTGCCATGGAGTTCCGTTATCAACTAACTTTCCAAGCAGAGTTAATCAGAATGATGGTGTCATACCAATTATTTGAAATGGCATTTTATCTTGCGCACTACTTTGAATTTGTTCTATACATCAGTGTTTAGGCACGCCTTTTCCAGCAGTGACTTCTCACTCTTGTGTCTATTTGCATGTTACGATTATTAATCATGACTCGCGGTTGAAGGTCTGAAGTTCGGCATTTCGGCACATTTTTGTTGCTCCAATGACGAAAGTTTTATTCTTTGTAGGTACAAGTCCCAATGTCGCTCGCACAACTATAGTGAACGCGTGTGAGCTGGTCTCATACGACATCATCAAAGAGAAGATTCTTGCTCTGCGTATTCTGTCAGACAATATGCCTTGCCACTTTGTGTCCGCGTTTGGTGCAGGGTTCGTCACTACGGTAGTGGCGTCGCCTGTGGATGTTGTGAAAACACGCTACATGAACTCGGGACCAGGAACCTACAGGGGTATTGCAGACTGCGCCACTAACATGTTCCAGAAAGAAGGCCCTTCTGCATTCTACAAAGGGTGAGTATCTTTGATGTTTAATACATTTAACAATGGATTGGCTTATTCGGTATTTCCATGTTTTCTTTGCAAGATAGTTATGCTCACCTTCGACACAACATTTGGCAGTAAACAAAACGATTTTGTTGGTAATGTTAAATGTCATTGCCACTTCAGGTTTATGCCGTCATTCCTGCGCCTTGCCTCCTGGAACGTCGTTATGTTCGTTTGCTATGAACAACTGAAACGCGCATTCACACCAAATCCGCACCCTGCCGTACCTCGCATCGATATGAGGATTCCAAAAGCACAAACAGCGTGAAAATCTCATCTCGCAGGATCCGGATCTAGGGTCAAATTCTCAGTAATCACTGCGTCATTACTTGGGTAATTAATCGTTAGCGAACATATGGTAAATATACTAGTCATGTTCCACTGTGTATATCGTTACTCTACGAATGTTTCAAACCTGTCCTTGCAAGATGGCACAAACTACGTAAACTTTCATTATTTAATTCAGTTTCATCACGTGCGTAAAACACTTGTTTGTTGTGTGCACCTCTACTCGTGACACAGAAATCTTGTGCCATGTTCGATTCAAGTAATTATTTTATTTTTTGCGAGACCTCATGTTTGGTACAAAATCATGTAGACGAGAGATAATGTAGAGTTATGGGACAGAATGTGAAGAATCCAAAATGTCCAGTTTTAGGACTGAAGTACTATCTCGTTTACGCCAATTTTAAATCGTAATTTTGCATTTCTAAGTTGTTTCTGTTGGCAGCTATTGTTTTGTATGTTCATAATACATGCAGATTGTAGACAGTTACTATTTTTGTTAGTATTCCTCCAAACATAACATAACACTGTCATGATACGTCACTAAGCACTGGATGAGTTTAAAAGTATGTTCACGGTTGTACATTGACAATTGTGCAGCGGGGACTTTGGTTTCTCTTAGTAGAATGAAAGAAGCGAGAATGTGCAGCGGACAATTATTTATTATAAGATCTGAATATAATCAACTGGTGTTGGATCAACAATGTAAGAGTGCATAATACTTGCTCGTTCCAATGATATTTGCTTAAAATACTGAACTTGCTATTCATACAATAAATATGACATTAGCATACATAGCAACTTGCTATTCGTACGGTAAATAAAACGCATGATTGTTAAGTGCAGAATATGAGGCCTTTGCAGTGACACACTGTATATGACATTACTTCCAAAGTATCAAAAGCTCATTCATCATCATCATCATCATCTGTATTTCTTTGTAACATTGTGCGACAATTACTTGTAAATAAATTTGATGTAAATATGCAATATGGCGCAGTCGTTTATCGACTGATTTCATCTGTGTACATTATTACAAGGAAATACAATAAAGCGTCAGATAGGGTATTTCATTTGTATATTTAGCACATTAGATAATATGAGTTTATGAACAATATGTCGTTAACAAGGGTCACTTAATCAAGCATATGATATGAAACGCAGAACATGAAATAATGAAAATCTCAAATGCATTGTGACATGAAATATGAATTTTGTAATAAATATTGAATTACAAACATACAGACGGCTTGTCGTTTTTCTCAGAATATACATTAGCGGTTGACAATGGTAATGGACTATTGAATAGGGTTACAATTCTGGAGTGACTATTCGTTTCACAACATTGACTCTACGCTGACGCTTGATGTAAATATAACCTAAAATTACACGAATGACAATATGCTACATAGATATTTAAAAGATCACAAATGTTTGGAAATCCTGGTATGAACACAATTTCGCTTTTTGCTTTGCTTTGTGTACTTTAAATTAAGAAATTTGACGTGATGGCAAAATCATAGTTTGCTAATTCGTAATTTGCATTTTACACACACTCGTCGAATCTGGTCTCTTGACAGACATGCTTTAATAAGTTACACTTTAATGTTGGAAGATTTCTTATCGTAGGGGACACAAAATAATGGTCACTGTCTGGATCCGAGGCTATGTATTCTAGTTCCTTTTTGTCAAATTTTTGAGTCCTGACGGCCACAACATAAACTATAGTATTTTCCTCCTTGAGAAGTCTAGCCTGCGACCGGGTATCATTCTCGTCCACATTAGATTCACCATCAGCTATCACGATGGCAACGTTAGGAATGTTAGGCCTGTCACCATGGTTTGTGTCGAAAATTTCAGAACGTGTTTGCTTTATGGCTCCCGAAATGTTGGTCCTCAATCCTTCGTAGCGCATATCTTCAATGTGCTTTTTCATTCCCTCCTTGTCATCCATGTAAGAATCCAACCTGAACTCTGTGTGAACGTGGGTTGAAAACCGGATTGCCCCTACCCTTGTTTTATTTGGAGCAATATCCAGAATATTTAAAAGTGATTTGATGAAGTCCTTGAGCAAAATGTAGTTCTGATTGTTATCCGTGTTGTTCTCGATACTTCCTGAATTGTCTATGACTAGTGCAACGTCCAGTATAGCATCACAAACTGAAATGGAAACGTATGTACGTTTGTTTGTATCCTATTTCTGACTAACTTTCTTCGTTTGTGGAGACTATATCTGAGAGGGGCCACTCCGTAGATGCCCAAAAAAATCCGCATGTATACGTTTTGCATAAAAGTGGACGAGGTAAAATATGTAGGACATCGAGTGCCCCCCCTTCCAACGTAAAATGTAATTAACGTAAAACAGACTATACTATACTATATACTTACACGGATCCCTGGTTGGTACTGGAAGGTCACATATACCATAAATAGCCTGGTTGAGGGAATGTTCCCAGGCGGAGAGATCCGTCCCAGCAGGGGCTGTGATCCGGTGCTGTGGGGTATGGGCAATGCTGTACAATTCATCTCCGTCCACATCGCCAGAATCCAGGGAGACGGTAAAAATCTCTACCCCGGCATCCTTCAGCTCTCGAGCTCTCTGGGCAGTCAGAGTACTGTTACGGGACAGGCCATCCGTGAAGATCAAGACGGTATTCTTCGTGTTAGGTTTTCTGTAATGTCAACAACATACACAATCAGTTATTAGCGACCACACATGTGACGAGGGGAGTAATGTTATCAGTGGTGTGTGATTCTCTGTTTCACAGGGTTCTCTTTCCTATGATGCACTGGGATAGACAGGAAGGAGGGTCCCCACCCACCCCCTCCTGGTGGCAAGGACCAAGTGGGAAGAAGGCCCCAGGAAGGACTGGATACAAATGACTGGCCATGAAAAAGGATCCACCACCCCTGACCAAGGTAGATAAGGGGCCCATTCCCTCTCTATCCTTACCAAAGTCGTATCATAGGTCTGATACCAGTGGCGGATCCAGGATTTTCCGGAGGTGGGGACTCCAATTCCATAGGTGGCACCTCCAAGCTGCTATTTTGGCCAACTTTTCCAAAAACTGCTTGAAAAGGGAAAAAATGGACCAGGGAGGAGGGGGCGTCTCTAGCGCCCCCTTGAATCCCTCAATGAAAAGGGACAATTTACTTTCTGAATATTTCAACCGTGTCCGACCATAAGCTCAGCGTAAGCAACTCACCGTGTGGCAGCGATATAGCTTCTTGTCCACTCCAAGACACCAGCTGTGTTGGTGTTTCCTCCAACATGCTTCAGATGGTCAGCAATGTAACGTATGATCTGTTCGCTGGAGTGGAACTGATCCTTGAGGAACTCTTCGTGAACGGTATCCGAATATTTCACCATGGCAACGCGATGTTCCTGCACGGACACTGGGAGTTCTTCTATCACACCAGTTATGTAGGATCTCTTCTGCAAAATAATCACATCATTCTAGTTTTTTTTTAGAAAAAAAGATAGTGCTCAATGGAGTTTTCTCTAAATGGAGCGGAACTTTCATTGAATTCAGTGAATTCAGAGAATCTGAGGAATCACTTAGGCATGAATTGGGGTCAGTGTAAGGATTTGCTCTATTACCTGTGTCTCTGTGGTCTAGTGGTATCTCTTACATGGGTTCCAACCCCACAATCCTCATTTTTGATTTAAAATTTTTTTTGTCACTGAATTCGTCGAATTCGGTGAAAACATTTAGAGACAACTCCAATATACTGTTAAATATTTTTGTACTAAAGCGTAATCGTGGTAATGTGTAGACTGGGGGGAAATTTTTGACGAAATTTTTTTTGCACTTCTCTGTGTAGAGATCAGTCAGGTAATCTGACAGAAACGCGTATCGTGAAAATCCCGAGTGCTACATTACATTTTAATTACCCGTGAATAGTGAACTGCTCCATGGATACTGCAAGTGAAGATTTCGCCTATCCATGAACAATCAATTCCAGTATCCATGAGCAATTAGATGAATTAGTCTAATTCATCTAATTCAGTAAGATCCAAAACCAAAATAGGAAAAAACACGAATGTTCCTAAACTAAAACGTAGAAAGTCCAATGTAGCATTTTCATTTGCTTTGTACTTCGAGGGGAGGGGGGGGGGGGGGTCGTGGTCGATATTGTCTCCTAATGTCAATGGGAGACTGTCTTATTCACATTAGAAAACAAAGGTTCTAGAATTTGTTTTGTGTTTAAAAATGCTGATAACATTTCCGTGTTTGAATTTTTTCGTCGCGTCGCCTCACGAACGGGGCAACTCATCTTCTCAATGCGGTGTATGTTCACGAGATTTCAAAAATTCCAAAACCAAAATAATTTATCCAGCCAAATCATAGTATCGAGGTTTTCATTTTCAACACAAATGTAACATTTCTGTACAAAATTGACATCGAGGGTTTTAAAAAGTTTCAACATAAATAAAGTTGCCTCCAGCGGGATTTGAACTTACAACAGCAACCATCCCTTAGAATTCTAACTGCCTTACCCACTCAGCCACAGAGACATTTGTTGAATAGAAAATCCTTGAACTGAAGTTGGATCATATCTAGAATCAATAGAGCATGACTTCAAGAGTCTGACAATCTGAGACTGCCATGGACTGACAGATTTGCTGAGTGGGTAAGGCAGTTAGAATTCTAAGGGATGATTGCTGTTGTGAGTTCAAATCCCACTGGAGGCAACTTTATTTTGTTGAAACTTTTTAGAACCCCCCATGTCAATTTTGTACAGAAATGTCACATTTGTGTTGAAAATGAAAACCTCGATAGAAGCAGACAGGGCATGACACAAATGCTGGCAAGCATTCTTGCTAATTTCCATTTCCAAGGAATAAAGAATGTCACATTTGAGCTTTCCCTTTTCAGCAATAAAGAAATTTATGATTAACCAATTAACATTGGACCAATTAGTCTAAATCAGTGTATAATAAACAGCAAAACGAGAACACTTAATAAATGGATAATATTTTTTATAATGACGTTTGAAAATATCAGTCAACAAAATGTTCAACAAATGCATTGGTCTTTTTGTCTGTTTTGCCTTGAACATGAGAGTTTACCTGAGGAAAAAGGGAGAGAATTTCACCAAAACAAAATTCAAAAAGACCATGATGCTTTTCCAAACTTTTTTTAAAAAACGTACCGTAAAATTGTTGTGGGTAGAACATCACGCGAATGAACGTTTTCCAAAATTTGATACAAAAACTTTTTCAGTTTTTTAATTTTCGGTAGAAATTTTAACAGTTTTCAGAAATGTTGAATTCATGTTCTGCATTTCTTGATGAAGCCAAACTTGCAGAAAATTCTTACAACCAATTAGTTGTGTGTTCCAACCGGGAAACCATAACTGAAGGGGAATTCGTTCCATATTAGATTTTTTGTATCTGTCGGCACGTGACCAAATGGTGCATTGTCAAGTGTAAATTTTAGAATGAGAAGAATTGTAATTCTCTTTCCTTCCCGAGTTCTCTTTTTCTACTCTCCTCTCTCTGTCTCCATCTCCCCATCCTCTCCCTTATTCTCGCGCGCGTGTGTGTTTGTGTGTGTGTGTGTGTTTGTGAGTGCGAAACTTACTCGATTCCAGTTTCGAAGTGGATCGCCGTAAGGATCGCTTTCTATGATGCTCTCTGATCCATCAATGATAACCACCAGATCCACATTGGGATTACACCCTGAGAAGAAATTGAAATAAAACTAGCCTCCAATTTATAACCAACGTACGTAACAAGTTTTCTCTATCATTTCTTTGGAGCCAATCAGCGAAAAGCCGACGTCAAAATCCCTTCATAAAGCCAGTGTGAAATCAGTAAGAATAGATATGATTGGCACATTTTGGCGGGCAACGACAAGAGAATTGTATCACATAACTTGAATCGTAATGTAATGTTGAACTTTATATCAGACAGAAACTTTCTTAATTTGAATGAATTCTTAATTTGTTTTCATACCTTCTGTAAACATATATAAATTTATCTTTCGAGAAACAAAATTCACGAAATTGATCAAAATGTTATCCTAATTGGCTAATTAGCTTAATTATTCTGAAATACCTAAAAAGAAACAATTCAAATATTTTGTTTGTGGATCCTAAGGAAATTGTTCAACAACTCACAATGTAAAAACATTCACACTTACCGTAAGGTACACCGGAGACACTGGATAACAGATGAAGCTTCAGGAATATCCATATCAGAATGTAACATCCGACAGCTTTACCGAGCACAACTGATGCCATGTTAACCTGTATCTGACCATTTACGAAGAAGTGATGTACTGTGATCCTTTATATGACTAAAACTTCCTGCAGGCTATTTGAGTCTCACGTCATGTCATGAGACAGTAGCCTAAAACCCTTTTTATGAACATGTGTGGATACAATTATGCACATACAATTATGTGTGAGGGCATATGCAAAACCCATGTATATTGTTACCCTTAGATCAATAGTAAATGGTTTTACCGGAATTTACTTATGTCTGCGATATTAGTTTTTTTGAATGCAGTACTCAGCAAAAAGACACATGTTGTATTCTGTGAGCTCCAGTAACGTTGCACTAAAATGTACTTATAAGGTTACAGGGTGTCTGCTCTTTACGCACAGAACAGTAACATCCTGCTATTTACAATCCTACGTTCAGGACCTGGGATGAGGACGCAGATAGGTGCTACATAGGTCCGAGATTAAATAAGCAAAATTAGTTGTCCATTGTTTTGCCCCAGAGTTTTAAAATAAATTTACATGACAAACCTGAATAAAATATGATAAAATATTACAAGCAAATGGAATTCAATCTCAATCATCCGAATGATAATTTTCAAAGATATTCCCAGTTGTTTGATTATAAATAGCACTGGAACATGTTGATGGGAATAGGACATTATTCCGAGCATCAGGAAAGTATTATTATTGTAGTCGCAGAACCAAAACATCTTTTAGAATAAAAAATTCAAAAGTTGCCGTGTGAGTACTATGCTAAAAATAGCATAGTAGCTACAAGGGTCGTATTCAACTTCGGCTAAAATCTCTTCATGTTCAGTGGAAGGGCCAGGTACGTCGAATGGTTACCTTGTAAGAATGTCGACCTGGCTCTAAGTACACACACACTACATGTTAATATGGTGAAATAGAAACTCACCTATGACTGTGCATGTAGGGAATCGTGACAGTTTCGGGTTAAAATAATCTTAACACGATGACTACCAGTGTGTGAAACTGACCACGCAAGCAGAACCAGAACCTGTCACCACAAAAGGTTTGTGTTCTCAGTTTTCCGGTTTTATTCAAGGTTGCCACAAAAGGCAAGGTTGCGAGGCAATGAAGGAAAATGATGCAATGATTTCAAAAGAAGTTCATATTTTGTATTAATCTCCTTGGCAGAAGTGCAGTTTTATTTATTTGGAAACAATTCTTCTTTTTGCTTGAGGTGAAAATGCATGCATGCAGTTTTATTTACTTGGAAACAATTTCTCTTTTCACTCAGTTCGTTCAGTTTACTTCACGAAAGCACTAAAAATATTGTCATACGTACGATTAAAATAATTCAGCAAATCACGGGACAAGAATTAACTTTGTGCTGAAGCTCAATGTCAGTCCGATGTCATCTTTGTAACAGATAAAATGTACAAACAAGGAAAGTACACCATGAACAGAGCACCAGTGTTGCACTTCGGCCTGGAACCCGTCTTCCTGGTAAATTTCCTGATATTTTCACTTTTTAAAGAGGTCATGTCAGAATAGAAACAAATATTCTGAGCCAATTTGAGGAGACGATCGACTTTGTCGCTAATTCTGTCAAATGATGACAAACTGATGTTTTTACTTCTTTTCTGGTTAAAAAAGGCCATATATTTTGCGATGAAGATATTTTTTAGATCAAAGAGAAGTTACATGCAGCTAATTTATATTAAAAATATAGCAATCAAACCAATTTCTGACAGAATTCCTTATCATTTAGAAACAAAAAGTCGATTGCCAGCCAGGAAAAGTGAACCCAAAGGTATATTACTTTCGCACCAAGCCATTTACTTTTCAGACAGTGTAGAAGCAAGTTTCACTTGAAGTTGCTTTTGCCTTCATATTCGCTTTTGCTTGGCATGAACTCACCTTAGGATTAAATCTCCCCATTCAATGATCAGTAAGCGGTTTTGCAATGCCGGAGGAACCAAAATTTTCTCACAATTTTTTGAAAAATTTGGTCTGACATGTATGACGGAAGTTCTCAGAAACTGCAAAATATTTACCAATTGGTATCCTTTAGAAAAATATACCAATTGGTAAACATTTTGCAGTTTCTGAACAATGAATGCACTTGTAGAACGGAAACAATTGAGTTACCGCTAAATGGGACAGAAATTCAGTGAATTCAGCGAATTTGCAGAATTTGATAAAACACTGAAGCTTGAATAACTGTTAATTTAATTATCATTTCTGTTACATGTGTCTTCCTGGTGCTGACGTAGCATGCTGGCTTCTTACACAAAAGATAGGTTCAAATACTCCTTTTGCAAAAAACAAAAAAAAAAAAAATTCCGAATTCTGTAGATTCTCAAGATTCTTTGGAATTAATTCGGGAAAAACTCGAATAATTTTAACAAATTGACCAATATTGACTTTCTTGGTTGTGAGGATTTAAATTCAGGCAGTGAAAATGTATGCACTATCTGGACATTTTGCTTGGCTGTTGGTGTCATTCCAAAGAGTTATTCATAAATAAATCGTGTGCTTGGCGCCCACTTAAATTCAATTTTTTCTTTATGTCCACTAGTGTCTTGTCAATATAACAAATATTTCTATTTTTGCAGAAGGCATGTTGCATTCAAATATACCGGAACTTGTCGACACAAATCGTGCTTTAGTTCTGAATTGGCATTTATTTTCATTTCTCAACCAAGAACAAATTAATCCATTCCTTGTATTGTCCTTGTGTGTTCTGCTGCCAATCTTTGGACATCAATAAAGATTTAACACTTTTAAACAATTTAGAATGCATCTGTGCTTCCATCACTCATGTTTTTCCGTAACTACACAAAGTTGGTAATGTTACCAGATCTCGCATTTTTGTGTTTTAGTTTAAGATTTATTTTCTTGTACTTTATCTTCACATGCCAGTTCTTTCCATGCAACGTTATTAATAAGAAGATTAAGTAGCATTTTCCAACAAAGTTGTTGGGAAAGAAGTAGCTGGTAGAAATGTCAACTTTGTGTTAATTGAGGAAAGACTCGACTGACAAACGTCATTAAACTGAACAATTTGGCTATCATTGGCTTGCAAAATTTTACAAAATTGTTACTATTTTTATGAAATATTGCAGGATTTTTATGGGATTTCGTTTAAATCGCACACATCAAAATGGTGAAAATCCCATAAAAATAAGGTTGGGGGTGGTAACTACCACAAGGATGGGGGCTTTTGAAAATGTTACACCGGTGTCAATGAGTAATCTTGATGAAACTGTATTTGTGAGGGTCCCGGAGCCTCACGCATTTGACTGGTACATGCATGTTTTAATATTTTTACGTTAGACCTCTGTAGTTTTGAAATCAAATTCATAATCTTGTTATGAAAATGAATTATGCCCCTCATAAAACGACTTTTTAATTACATTTTAAGCTGGATCAATATTTCAACATTGATACTTTCTACTCCACAGTTTTGCTACAATTTGACGGAAATGTACATAGGTTTTTTTTTTATTTTAATCATTTTAGAGACGTTGTGCTATATCCCGTATTTTTAGAGAACCGAACATTCACTGTTGATCTCGTTCTGCAGAAAATTCTATCATGATTCCTTTAATATTTTATTAGATCGATTTTTTACTCTGATTTAAGTCATATAACATATTTTGCACACGCATCGTGTCAACATCGCATCTGGAAAAAATGCTTGAAACCAGAACAGAGCATCCAGGTTTTCTACAATTGAGGAAACTAGAGAACCAGGTAAGAAAGGATACCCTTTTTGGCAGTTTGACTGCCACACAAATGACAGGAAATTTCATTACTATCTAAAGTGGGGTGCGCGTTTAGAGGGAATGTTTGCGTTTAGAAATGTCCCCATGCCCGCATGGAGCTAATATAATAATGTAATAATGATAGGTTAATATATTAATATATTATTCGGAATATTTGATTTGAACGTGTTATATGTCTGTTTCCCTTAGTCCAACAAAGATTCTAGAGAATCGTCGGAGTTCCTATCCACTGCACAAATATTTGCTCGTGCTCGTTGTGTACCTCAAATAAATCTCATGGAGCATTTGGTTCACTTAATTCTAGGAAAGAACCGGTTTTGAACCGAACCCTTTGACTTTGCACTGTAAAGCAAAATCTGGGATTTGGAGCAATTCTTGCCAAGTCCTGCTTTGAATTCATGACATACATAGATCTCAATTCTTTTCTCTTTTGCCAGTTCTAAAAGCTACTTCCTACATTTTTTCGAAGAGATCGGAAAGTTCTGACTGTAATTTAGCAACCGTGGTCTTTGAAAAAAATATTTTGAAGCTCAGATCAATATCATCAACATTTGTACGAAAATTAGTACTACACAATTAGATTTCACTGCAAAAACTCAAACATACTTCAAAATACAATTTCTCACAGAGTGTCATTGTAAAGGGCGGGTCAGAACGTTCTGATCTGCTCGGAGAAGTTTAAATTTTCTGAATTTGTTGTCAGACTGTTTTCTGTATTGTTTTTCCATTAAAATTCATTGTAAACCATTTATTAACAACACTGAAAAATCTAAATGGGTTAAAATTTCATCGTGTTGCTATCAGGGAAACGTTACTGTTATAGTCGAGGTGATTCTAGCTTTCTGAATACGACCGAACTTCATGCGTAGAAATTTTCCAATCATTTTCACTTGTTCACTGTTTCAAAACTCTCCTTGGGATCACCGTAGTTATTGCATTATTGGAATAATATTTTTTCCAAAATTCATTTTGACGAATGTTTCAATTTGGCACAGTTGGTACGAAAGTTTTGTGGTTCATTGTTGCTGTGGGCTTAAAGTGAGATTATTGAATTTAATTTCACAGTTTTCCAAGAAAAGTTTAGCAGTTTGACAACACTTAAAATCCATGTAGATTTTAGACACACTGGCTGAAAATTTCCTCTTTGCATACCTGCTTGAGCAGCTTACACTTTAATATCGGCAATGTGGTTATAGTTGGTGATTCAAAATAATGATCACTATCTGGATCTGTGGCTATGTACTCCAATTCCTCTTGTTGGAAGTCTCTAGTAATGACAGCCACAACATATACCACTGTGTTGTCTTTGAGCAGTTTGGCTGCAGGACGTGTCTCATGGCTGTCCACATTGGACTGTCCATCAGCAATCACAATGGCAACATTCGGAACAAATGACCTATCTCCAAACCTGGTATCAAATATTTGAGTTCTGGTTTGTTTCAGTGCTCCCGAAATATTGGTATCGTGACCTTCAAACGGCATCTCATTTATATGGTTCTTCAGTGCTTCTTTGTCATTCATGTAGGTACCAAGTTTGAATTCAGTATAAACGCCGGTGGAGAACCGGATTGCTGCAACCCTGGTCTTATCCGGGGCAACGTCAAGTGTATCCAGAAGGGAGTTGACGAACTGTTTGAGGAGAACGTAGTTTTCACGGCTTGTTGTACCATTGGTTATACTTCCAGAATTGTCGATGATCAGGGCAATGTCAAGTACAGCATTGCAAACTACAGAAAAATAAGAACAATTTAAAAACACATCGATAATGTCTAGTTAAAAAATATTTTGAAGCACAGATCGAAATCATAAACATTTGTCCAAAAATTAGTACTACACAATTAGATTTCACTGCAAAAACTCAAACATGTTTCAAAATACAATTTCTCCGCACAGACTGTCATTGTAAACTTGACTCCTCAACAGGTCAGAAAGGAGAATGGTGGTCTAGCACATACAAGAGGTTTTTAGATGGAATCAGATTAGATGGCATGAGTAAAAGGTTGCCTGGGAACCTTTTGTGGATGAACCCACCACTCGCGATACCCAGGTGTTTCAGTTTCAGACTTTGAGGACCCTGCCATAATCATGCCCATGTCATAACAAGAGAGACCACAGCCATTTAGGACAAAATCATCAAATTTAGGAAATATTTTTCTAGGCATTGTTTGGTCAAAACTTAATAAATAAAAACCCATTTTTTAGTTGGGGTTTCCATTCAAAATCTTGAAGAGGAATAATTAAGGTGACCCGTTTATGAAAATATTAGGAAAATTTGACACCATGATTAATTTGAAGTGCTGCAAGTCATTCCAATTTGTGAAACTTTCCAGAATGAGAGAATGTGATTATGCAGACAAATTATGAGGTCACAGCACAAATATTCTACTACAGAAATTGTCTGACTGTGCCTAGTACGGTAGTATTTGTCATCAAAGTGAAGTCTCCGCAGACGATCCGGGGGCAAGAGAATCATCATATTCCCATTTCTTTGGCTATGTTTTTTATGAATAGATTTTTCTTGGTATCTGTTGCGAAATAAAGGGTTATTTTAGCCTGATAAAATAAGTTTTGTTTGAGAGAAACACGGACAGCCAATTTTAATGCAAATGAGTTCGTGACGTGACTACGTCACAGATCTATGACGTCACATTAGCATTTATTTTCACCCACCCATCCCTCCCTGTTTTAACATTCTCATTCAATATCTAATTGTGGAATGTTTGTTCTCGTAGGGCAGGTTTGGGCACAAATTGGTGTGATAATGAGAGCAATTATGCTCATGACATGTATAATGTCTGTTGAGTCGACTGAAGCTGTTTAGGTACAGCTTTGCTTTTATTACAATGTTTTGTAATTACCAATTTGAGTGTTGAAAATAAACCCATAAAATGTCAGTAATTGTGTTGTCCTATCTCGAAAGTAAAACATTAATAATTTCTGAAAAGAAAAATAGATGTTTTACTGTGCTTACTTGGATCTCTCGGGGGTGCTGGAAGATCACACAATCCATAAATGGCTTGGCTTGTGGAGTAATCCCAAGCTGATTGATCTAGTCCATCTGGTGCTATAATCCTGCAGTAAACAGTAGGGATATGCATGTTAACAGCTGTGCAGGAATAGTTTTATCAGATCTGTGTATCTGTGCATACCCGAATAAGACAAAGAAAATAATAAATTAATCATTCTGAATCTATCCTTAAATACTTGGAGAGTTACCTTAGTGGTTTCGTGGCATGTCACGCATACAGGTTTAAAAGACAAAAAAGTGTATTTGGGAATTGACTGTGGATATGTATGGAACCTAGCTCACATATATGGTAGTTGTAAAGAAGTCATAAAATACAGGAATTTATTGGGTTGTATTGACACTAAGTACAAAATAGTCAGAATTAATTATATTTATATCTATTTACAATTATATTTATCTTAGGGAGAGCTGAGCTGGAATGGATTTTTTCCAGTAGGAAGGCTCTGATATTCAGAGGTTTTCCAACAGCTCCATACACTGATGGAAATTTACAATGTAAATATAACTGTGCAGTATTATTTTTGAAAGAAATGTATTGGTTATATATTTTTGCTTCCAATGGTACACCACCATTGTAGACCACCTCGGAAAAGACAGCGTTTACTGAACTTCCTACGAAGTAACTTTTTCATACTTTTTGATATCTCCTGTACTCGATTGTACATCCATTACGACGGTGCAGAATCAATACTCTCAATGTAAGAGACAAAAAGAAGTAAGTTATTTGCTCATTGTCTTCCTTCACAACTTCTTCCTCATCCTACTGAGTTTGTTTCGCGCATTTTGTAACCGTACCTGTGGTAGCTGGACGATGCAATGCGGTACAACTCATCTCCATCCACATCCCCAGAATCCAGGGAGACGGTGAAAATCTCTACTCCGGCATCCTTCATCCGACGAGCTGCCTGGGCAGTCAGGGCACTGTTCATGGACACACCGTCCGTGAAGATCAAAACCACTGGTTTCGCGTGGGGGCGTCTGGAATATATCCCAAATAATTCTTCATCACACATTGTCTTTCAACTTTTGACATAAGCAACTGGAGGTGCACAATTTTCACCGGGGGCCCTAATTTGCATGCACAGAGTGCTTTCATTAATATTGTTTTCTATTTTCCATTGGTTCTTAAAATACATTCTATAATACCTTGTTGCTTTTATTTGGTTTGCCAAAAAAAATATTATTTTGTTCAAATCCCAATGGAGGTAACTTTTTGTTTTTTGTTTGTGGATTAAACCCACAGATAATTAGAAGCGGAATCAGCGAGAACCACTGATGAGGCACAATTCACTGTGAGTCTTTCCGGGTCTTAAAAAGGATTGGTCTTATGTTAGTTTTAGTCTTGTACTTACTTAGAAGGAAGCAGGTACGAAAAAGCAAACTGCAAGGCTTGTGCTGTATCAGTATTTCCTCCCATATGAGACATCGAATTCCAGATGTACTCTGTCATCTCAGATCCATCGTTCATCTGGCCCAACAAAAACTCCAGCTGAAAGTACAACAGTGACATAAAGCGTCAGCTTGGTTTTAGTTCAACATTGGATCGAAACATTCTCGTAGACAAGAATAGGGGTAATGAGAAGTATTCATGGGAAACACCACTTAGTACTAATTAAAAATATGTATAGATCTGGCGTCCCCCTGTCGCGGTTGGTTCCCTGCAACAGGAAATCCTGGATTTGCCCCTTGGCACATTGGTGTGTCCATGACATAAGGTTGTGACGGCACATGCACTGTCGGAGCGCGATATAATACAATCCCATTGGCGGATCTGAGATCGGGGTGAGGGGACCAGGGACATTCGTCCCCCCTGGGCCAAAATGTTTTCATTTTGCAGTTTTAGAGACAAATTGGCTAAATAATAGGTTGGCGCCCCCCGTGGGAAATTCTGGATCCGCCACTGATTCCGACGCACAGAATACCGAGTATTCTCCTGATATATAATACCTTAAGTATTATGTACGATTACCTGTGCTCTTTTTAAAATCATGCCTGTTCATATTACTTTGATCATGTAAACATCCAATTCTGTGGTGTGGGAAGGGAATCTCAAGTTTTAGTCAATCCAACAATTTTGTAGAAAACAACATTTCACCTGCACATCATCAGAGTACTGCATCATTGAGACTTGGTGCTGTCCGGGCCCAATCGGCAGTTCCCGGATCACATCCGCCAGATACGCCCTCATCTGGAGAAATAAATTAATGGCGTGGAGTTAATTTCTTCACACTTAAATAATTGAAAGTCAACCAACAAATTTCTTATTGAATTCTTTCTGTGAATTTAATGGTTTCGGCTGTGGATTTTTTTCTGCTATTAGAAATGTTTCATTTGAGGTTTTGTAGCACTGATTGAAGGACAATCGAATTGTTCGTGAATTTTCAACACTGACATTACTTTTAATATTGATTGCAATCATATGTCATATTTTTGGAAGGATGATCTTGTAAGTGACATATTGGGTTTTTAGCATGAACAGTACATCCAAATGCATAGATGACTGTGATTTAAGAGAACAGAAAATAAGTGTTGTCAGGTGTCATTTTTGTTTTGTTGGTTATTCACCAAAAACTAGAATGGTTTAACAACAGTACCCTGAAACAAAGGCATGGTTAAGATTTATCCTGTTTTGGCTGTAATCAATTTGGAAGAGAAGTAAATAGTGGGGCAATTTAATTGAATTCAAAATTAAATCTGACATGATGAATGTCTCATCATGTAGATCTATCGGTACCACCCCCGGCAGTGCGGTACCAAGCCTATTCAGCTATCACCCAACCGTGCCGTCTGCACAGGACACTGATGAATCATATGCGTGAACCACGACAAAGCATTTCATAAAGTGATGGTATATCTTTTTCATAGATGCTAAATTCCAAGAGAGAGAGAGAGAGAGAGAGAGAGAGAGAGA
>JBCAUG010091309.1:0-22147 GCA_038406175.1 Haplosyllis leylae | reverse complement strand
GATTTTTACCCTTGTAAAGTCTGCTCTATTGAATCTAGAAATGATCCAAGTCCAAAAAAGTGGAGCATGAAACAAAGTTCAGTTTAAGGATCTTCTATTCAACACATATCTGGGTGGCAGAGTGGAATAGGCATCTGCCTTCTAATCCATAGATGGTTGGTGTTGTGAGTTCGATTCCCACTGGAGGTAACTTTCTTTTTTGCTGATTTTGAAACCCTTGATGTAAAATTTGTACCCAAAAATTTCAGATTTGTGCTATTTCGGAATAACTCTAATGATTTTCTTATCTTTCAAAATAGGAAATCATTTTTAAAAACAGGTTTGTTCTTCTGTAATGTCATTTTTCTGTGCAAGTCTTCTCTCTGCAAGTCTGTTTTCAATGTGAGTGTAGAGTGTACTGCCCTCATGGTCGCATACACTCTTGTACATAAGACTAGAATTTCTCATCCAGTGTGTCTTAGATCCCTTGGTTCGTTTACAACAGTGCACGATAACTGTGAATCCTTGACGAAACTTTTTGGAGAACAGGCAGTAAATGATTGGATTGACACAGCTGTTGGCAGAGCCCCACCACTGTGCAACAGGAACTATTATCTGCAAGAAAACAATGAACTGTGGGTTAACAAGGTCTAATTCAGTAAAAACGATGTGGAAACAAGGATGTTTATCCATTACTTTCACTTTGGCGTACCTAAAAACATTGTTCTGAGGAGCAAATTGTTACAGCCACAGAGAAAAACAGTTTATATAATTTAATTAATGCATAATATACGTAAGGGTTGTTTATGACATAAACTTTACGTCAGATTCTCATTAGACATGATTGGTAAATGTGAACAACGTTGTTTCCGGACTCAATGGCAAAATTCAGCTTCATACCATACTCTTTAAGAATATACCAAATGGCTGAAACTTTAACGATCACCTACTACTTACTTTGCTGGGACTAATTCACTAATACACAAACAGTTCACCAAAAAAGTCAAATAGAACTTTTGGGAAATAATTAAATTTGATAAAATGACATCACTGAATTGAACATTCACAATGCTGTCTCGTGGATGTCACTGATAGCAAAATAACATCACTAATAAACAAATCAACTGATTCGCCACCTAATAATCATAAAACTGTCAGAATGTTCCCCAAATCCTCTGGATCCCTCTTTTCAGTCAATACGGTGACTCTATACGGACCAGCAATAAATTAGAAAATAGTTACCAGTGACATCAGTTTTCAATCAGTGTACTTTTGACAAATTAAAATTTGTAGTGGAAGTAATTTGGTTGGGAACGACATTTCTCTACATTAGAAGTTACACAAAAAAGTGAATTATGCCAGCTTCGGGTATTTCGAAGAGACGGCTTTCTTAACAAGCATACAATTCCATTATAGGCTGCAGAATGTGGGTACATCGACCTCAACCAAATGCAAATGTGCCACAAAGCCTCTTCAGTAATGTTTTCATCATATGTTTATGTAATCTCTTTTTCTTGCTATTTCCGTCGTTTTGTAATTAAGCGATAAACATTCATAGGTAAATCTGTAAGTAGATCTAAGAAAACATATTGAGCAACACAGATGCTCTCGTGTTGCTGGTAAACGCCATTCTAAAACCCTTTTCTCGAGGAAGGAATGTTGAACTATAGAAAGTTTACTGATGACTATTTTTTCTTGTGTAAAGGTAACGACGTGAAAAAAGGAAAGCCGTTAGAGAAAACAACAATAAATGGCAAACATTTCAAATGTCCGTGTGAAATGTTTTGCGGCAGGCAACAACTGTGTTGTGAAACCCTACAGTGATGTTACCTGACAAAGGTAATCCTTTGGTATATATATCATATGAATACAATGACCGAGTGCCAAAAAAACGAAAAAAAAAGCTTACCTGATATAACCAATAGAATTCGATTGAACTGGTGTCAAGAGGTGAACCGAAGTACACTCGAATCTGTATGGCATACACGGGTAACCAGCTTGTAACAAATAGTACAACAACTACAACTAACATTTTGAGCACCTGAAAGAAAAAATACATTAATTTACAAAAAAGAAAATTTGTAGTGAGGCTGCTGTAAATATGAAGAGGTCCCATTAACTAAGAGCCAACGTCAACGTCGTTAGGCAATGAATTCTTCGTGGAATTCAAAGAAAGCAAGTGCTGCCTAATTTTTTTAAAATACAAAATCCCGAGGTCCATTCCAATTCCTGGATTCAGGACACGTAAAGTACACAGAGCGTGGGCGTGCGATACAGTCATAGCAGCCGTATTGTCACAAGTGATCCCATTTCGAAACCACCTACCTTTATTTTAGACTTTAAAACAGCAGCTGAAGTATTGGCAATGCCAGGAGCATCCCTATTCCATACCCTTCTGGCTATCAGGGCGTAGCAAATAGTAATCATTATTAAAGGTATAGAGTAACACGCTATGAAGATGGCTCCAAGAAAGTAAGCCTTCTCTTGTGTCTTTGATGGCCACTGTTGTTCACACACCTGCAAAGTATTTATGAATTCAAATTGTTTTAACGCTTAAAGCCTGAAGGTTTAATACTGCAAAAATAATCCGTCACATCACCTTCCCTGCACCTTGCGCAGGAATGGTATTCCTTGCTTCATAACAAATAAAAATGGAGACGGTAATATCTTGATAATATTTGAAGGGAATCTTCGGGAATGCTGACATGGGCTTCTATGGGGTAATATTGGTGACCACTCAAGGGATGCTGCTCCGTTATTTAATTTCGACTGCACAGATTTAGGATTTGGAGAGTTTCATGGGGAATCGTTCTCAAATGCAAGCCAATGGCTTTCCCCGAAAGGTGAGAGTACACGTCAAAAGGAAACAAGGAATTTAACCTTCAATTGTGTCACATGAGACAATTGATCTAACTGATCGAGCTGCACAGATTGTTAGCATGAATATTGCATAAAATTTGCTTCTATTACACAGCCGTACTTACATAAATAGTTTGCACGGAGGTCTCGATGACAGGATGATAGTGATAATATATAGCCCAGGGTGTCATCAAGGCGACGGCTCCCGTCCAGATGAACAAAATAGCAATTCGCGCCGTTTTACGTGTCATACGAAACTCTAACGTGTAACATATAGCAAGATATCTGAAAGGTCAAAAACAAATGGTTAACGCGGAACTTAATATATTCTTTTGTTAATCATAAATGTGGGTTTTATAAGTAAAGAAGACACGACTTTCGGTGACATTGAGGCATCATTATTAATAAAAGTACCCAAAGTCATGCAGATTGAATTCTAAACATTTTAACAAACTAAAAGGAACGCTATTGTCTTGGGAAAAGAAACCTTAGTTGACATGTCTAAGTTAACGCCCATCATACTATGACATGAACAGTGCATTTGAGTTTTTCCTATATAGAGATGAATTCTGTAGATTCTACAGAATCACGAGAAAACAAAAAAAAAAAAAAAAACAGCAGCAAAATGTTACCCCCACTGGGAAGTGAACCCAGGGCCTCCGACGTTACTGCTCTGCATGCTACTATCTGAGCTAATTTCCTGTTTGCTGGAAGTCTCAGCCCTTTAGATCCTCATGTTATACTCTATTGATTCGAAAAAATTCTCTTGTTTTCTCGTCATTCCGTAGAATATACAGAATGCGTCTCTATTTTGGGAAAACTCAATTTCCTACATCCGCAAACATAACTTTTGTTTACAAACGTTGATTACAAAGCTTTTGATTGAAGACAACAGTACATATCCAGGAAATCATGGGAATCCTAAAATAATTCACACACATGTCTGTGTTTTACCATGTAAATAGGCATCCGACTATGTAAATTTGGCCTCTTACCAAACAATGATTTTTCATATATGGATTTGTATTCTTTTGAAAGGGTCGACCGATGACGGTGTTGTGGAATCAAAACAATAAATTTATCAAATATCATGATGATATTGCGATTGATTGCCATCATTTTTAGATCATCCCTGCAGTGTCAACGAGGAATTGTTAATTTGTTTCATTACAACGAATGCTCGCACTTCGTTCCTCAATATGTCACCACCAAAAGGACTTTCATTCTTCACTCTCAGTGATTGTTTGGCTTCTCATTTGTGAAACCCATTACTCCGATTAAAGGATAAAAACCCACCTTTTAGTGAAAATGTAATATTTACGATCGCTTACAGTGACAGACGGATAGATACCTGTCAAGTGAGATAGCAGCAAGAGTTGATACGGATGCACTGACAGCCACACCCTGCATAAATGGAGTTACTTTGCACATAACAGCACCGAAAACCCAACCTGCAAGTACAAAAATGATATCATATTGAACCGGGTGTACTTTCAATGTCTACGAAGTGTCTTCTCAATTTTCTATTTATGATATGGATGGCTTTTGTGCACGAAGAGTTACAAAGAATGCTGTTTCCAGCATTCAGTGTTTTAAAGACAAAAGTTATCGAGAAGGACATCTCAAATCAAGAGATTATAAAGTACAATGCCTTCTTTGTCTGTAAGATTGTGGAAGAATTTATGGACAAAGGCGAAAGTCCATGGAACTGTCTATTTTAAAAGTAATGTGTCAGTGAAGATGATTTGATTTGTCTCGCAGTTATCAGTGCACGAACCTAAGCTCACCCTTTACAGTCACATGTCAATCATGCAATGTACGGATGGTCTTTCCCACACTTTGTCAATGAAATCGTAGATTCTAATCCGGAAATAAAGAACAGGATGTCCGAACACATGATAAAAACGTTTGTACAGTTGCTCCAAATTAGGTCAATATGCTGCCTCACCGGAACATTTAAACCCAGTATATATCAGACTACTAATATTACTGGTCATTTGATGAACTTCGTTCCTTTTCCCGCAATTTACCCATTATACATCTCTTGAATATTTTATGACATTTTATTTATTCCGAGACTTTGATAAAAGAAGATACGAGGCGTGGGAGTCAACCGAAAGTTCGATGAAATATTGAGTCCATGTCAGTGGTGTTCCCATCAGTAAGCGTTTTCCGTTCACAATTGCAAAACCTAAAAATGTTCCTTAGCAACCATGTCTACTCATCAATTTACTCTACTTTGCTTGCAGCATGTCACTGTCATTCCATTTTTGTCCCTGGCCAAGTATATAATACAAATGATAAAAGCCGATGATAAACCTGCGTACTTTCTTTGAAAGAAAAAATATAACTGTAAAATCTAATTGATTCTGACAAATCTGAATAGAATGGAAGGTATGGAATGACAAAAATAAATTCATTTGAAAAATGTAATATGAAAAGCGAAACCATCGTTCGGTTCCAATTATTCCTTCTTTTTGAATTGATCAGAATGGACTTGATTTTTTAATTATTTAGAAAAATCATGTCAGTTTTATGTTTGTGTGGACAATTCTTACGAATTACGCGGTCAGTGTTTTTCAGGGTAACTGTCTGCAGTAAGAAAACTCATGATTATTTCAAAAGTCACCTGCAGCATTTTTTCCTCGCAAAGAGCAAACACAACAATAAGTATTGCCTTTTACCCTTTCCTTGGAAAGTGATTTTGTTGCTCATAAATTTTGTGGTCAGAAAGTTATCATTCTGTAATGGAAATACTACTATTTGTGTCTAAATTTAATTTGAAAGTGTCCGATTTTAGATGTCTTGGCGCAACAGAAGATCAGACTGAATATCATAAAATTCACATCACTATGCCCGCCTATTGGTGATCAAAGAGAAAAATGCTATTAGATTTACATGGTTTTCGCTCATATAATATAGGGATCTCTCATGTTTCAAACACAAACTATATTTCATTTCTTATCACCAATAAGGAGAGCAATCGTGGACTGTATTTTCAACTTCAAGGCCAAATAAACTTTTGTTTTGCATCTTGAATGAGACTAAAACTTCAGAAATATCCCACAGATTTATCCCTAAATTATTTCTGCAAGATTTCTTCTCAATCAAGATTTTCAACTAAATGACTTTTTATCTGAATTTTGAATGGTGGCTTTAAAAAAGGAACCTGATCCTGACTTTAACAATTCCATGACAAAGCTGTTTTCTTGATTTCCCAGTATTTTTTGACAAATGTTAGAGGAAAGAATTCTCGATTCACACGTGGAGAAAACTATCCGTACGGAATTTAGGTTTGGTGGTCAATGTCTGTTTTGTTTTTAACTTTTGGAATCAGTAATTGTGTTTGGAACTGAAATGTGACGTTTGGAACGCGCTTAGCACTAGTTCATCTACTTGTTCAATTCCACTCACACATCTTCTTATTAAGATCTTCCTTGACAAAGGAAGACCATTCTTTTCAGAAAGGCAAGATAACTTTAGAAATAAAGGAATACCCAGAGATTTCCCTTTGTTACATAATTGAAAATATGGAGAAACTTTGACCAGTTACGTATGCCTGGCCTTAGCTCTTCTCTCTGTCTAAGGAAAAACGAGATAAGAATTCGAAGGAGGGCTACTTCCTTTGAAAGTCAGTAAATTGTCACCAAATCGAATTAAATGGACCATACCTTCTTACAAATTTACCAACAGAACTGGAATGATGTTCCGCGGTCAGGAAAGTCATGTCTAATTCTTGTTGATAAAAGTGTTTTCCTGGCAAACCTCAAAGGAGTTTCAGTACATATGAGCTTGTCGTCCAATGTGATCAGTTGGAAGCAAATATTCTGTAAATGATCTGCAGTTGGAAGCCGGAAGACACTTTTTTCTGAAGAAATCCAAATTATTTTGACTGTTTTTTTACATATTTGTTCACATTTGCAAAATATATATCCAGAGATGACATGAATAGCAGAATTTTCATATAAATGTATCAAAGGATTACATTACATCACGGAAAAATGCTCATTCGAAGCCTCTTTTAAATTTGCATTTTAATTTTATCAACACACGTTTCTGGCCATCAGCTGCTTCTTAACGAAGCAAAATATTTCATAAACCTAACAAGAATCTTTAGATCATTGAGGATAAATACAGGAGTGTGATCTGGAATCGATTGTACCATTTCGGAACTGATGAAGGACAAGACTTCAGTGATGACCTCCTTTGCCGTTCCCTCGTGGCTATTTGTACGATTAATCTTTTAAGTATATGTTAAAACACTGGTTGGAATCTTTTCAGTAAAAATAATTTGTCATGAGCTGTTAGGCAAGTGCAAATTATTTTTACTGAAAATGATGACCCAACCAGTGATTTTAACTATTTTAAAAAATGAAGGCACCTTGAGAACCACTATAGAAATTAGCTTTACTTGGCCTAACTTTTTGTTCCATTATTCAGTGAGTTTTGCTCAAAAATGTTCAAGATTGTATAGGCACCTTCTTTGTACTTGGGGTCAATTGTCTGTGGCAACAGAATATGCAAGTTTGCTATTTAAAGAATGGGGAATGACCCAGAAAGTCAGGGGAGCAAAGCACATAACAATAGCACGGAGAGCCACTGAGTCCCACGGAGCAACCAGCTGGCCTGCCCAGACTGCATTGCTTGCTTGGCCATCTAACTGTATACATCATGCTGTAGTTCAAAATATTGCCTATTTTTGATTAATATTTTACTATGAAGGATTGCAGGGATCTGTCTGAAATTTTTCCTGGATACTGTCTGGATACCTGTCTGTCTGTGGGTAAAAGAATTAAATTCTGTGATTAGTCTTTGTGGGTGATTTGTTGCCTCAAAGTTCACAAAAAATCAGATAATATGCAGAAACTTTCGGATTTAGCTGCTCCAAACACAAGGTAAAAAATACCAAAATTCCGACTAAATTTATTCAAATTACTGTAAAAGATACTTATTTGTAATCAAATTCTGATATGGTAAGATGTATCGCAAGCCTATGCTATGAAACTTTTTTTCAGAATGGGAGAGTGCAATGTTGAGTGCCCCTGGGTCAGTGCACTCAAGATGCCAATTTTGGTGGCAGGTGTCATCAAACAATACCTATTGGACGGCAAATTATCAAAATATAATTTGCCCTCCTCTGAATAGACGAAAGGTGCCAAAGTTTTTTAAAGAACTAATAAGTTCTTTGTACATGTGTTTCAGGCAAACACATGGGCACATCAATCAAGCATTGTCAGATATGGAGGTATATATATTGTTCTGAAGCAAAGCCTTTGGCAATGGAGCTGTTTTGACTTTCAAATATTAAACTGCCTTGTTATCTTTGATCAGATATAAACCCAGCAAAGTATTTAGATGTGCCTTTGACTTTAAATGCAAATTAGGAGAAGGCCTACAAAAGGCAATTTGTTAATGCTAAGTCTTTCAAATTAAATTAAAAATTGAAATATAAAAATTCTCTTTTTGACTTTCAAACTTTCCTTTTTGAATTATTCCGGCAAGGAAACAAAAAGTACTGATTTGCAGTGGGGATTTTGCAGAAGCACCGATCTTGGTGCACGCTCAGTGGATGTACAAATTCCTATGATTTGGAGAGAATGCATTTGACACAATTGATAGACATGAGTTGAAATGTCCCAAACTTTATGTATTAACTTAAAGCTTATTTGACAAAAAAAGAGACCAATGAGTGTAATTGGATCTCAGTCAGAAAATAATTGCAGTGTGATCTCTATGGATTAAAATAGATAAATTTACCCAAGGAAAAGTTACTGAGGTTGAAATGCTTTGAAGATAAGCAGAAATAATGGACGTAATTTGTTACTCCCTGTGTGTGTGCTATTTTGGAGAATAAATTTATGATTGTTATCAGATGGTTCTGGCACCATCTTATTGTGAAAATTAACGACTTACACATAGGGACTGACTCAATTACTTAGATCTATATATTTTCTGAAATCAATGTTATCCTTTTCAAAGCCAAATATTGTTCGTCAATTTAAGGCTTTTCTTGGTTTCAAATTAAAATTTAATTAATAATCTTGGTTGATTTTGTGATGATTTTTATGTTTACTACGTGAGAAAAATGATAAAGCGTAAAGTGGTAATAGATCTAGTAATTTGAAAAACATGTTACCATCCGCGTATGCGGATAGGTAATAATTTCAGTCGGGTCTGTATGTGTGTGTGTCTGTCTGTGTTTCTATTTCTGTGTCTGTCTATATATAACTTTTGAACCACTGCAGCTAGCAATTTCATTTTTGATATACAGCCACATCTTGGAAATATCTAGGTCAAGGTAATTTAATTAATTAATATTAGGGTAATTTAGTCAAGGTCAAGATCAAATTTAAAAATTACATATTTTACCTAAGCTTTACTTCTATATGCTTGTTTTTCATTAAAACATACTTAAAAAGTCAAGGTCATTTAAATGTCAAGGTTAAAGGTCAGAGGTCAAATGTAAGGAGATCAATTTTCTGTCTATTGTAAATAATTTAGTGATCTATGTGCTATGCCGATGGTACGCCTTCGACTGAAAGACATTCTTGTTCAAGTGATAACTTCCTTCCTGGTGCGGAATACGTCATGGAAAAGGTTTTTTTTTTTGTGAACAGGAGCCGGTCTCACTTGTGTCTAGAAATAAACAGGAAAAAGACGCCTTCGTGGCAGATTGTGCACGTTGAGCAGAGACAATTGTTTCAAAACAAAGAACAGGTAAAAATTGTGACACAACAATCGAGTTTTTGCATAATTGGTCCAAATCCTCGCAGGATCCTGCCAGTATTGACATTCTATGGGTTACGACCACAGGGTGTCAATACTGACAGGATCCTGCCAGGATTTGGACCAATTATGCAAAAACTCGAATAACAGGTAGTTATATGTGTTTTAAAAAAGATAAGGCATAAAAAGTCAAAATGCTTTGAAAACCAGATGTTCAATGAATCTGCTATTCAGAAAAATAGAAGAAATGTTTCCCAGTAAAATAGTTAAATTTTTTCTCTCTTCATTATTATCAAACATTCTGCTTCACATTGCAGACATATGTTTCACTTAATATTCTAGCCCACGATCAGCGTCACAGTCTCTGTATTAAGTAGTGAAATGGAGCAAAAATCCTTTAAAAAAATAGGGAAAAAACATTCAAACTCTTTGTAGAGCCAGCAACAATTGACAATCTAAAAAATTAGTGGCTTAAAAACACACCCTGTTAGTACTCAAGTAGTAATATCAACTGAGGCTAATGAAGTTCACCATTCAAATGCCCTCAAATCGATCACGAGTTACTTGCCAATTGAAGAAGAAATAAATCCACCCAATGCAACCAAATTCAACGACAGCAGATTCTGTGAACAGTTAAATCTTGACAATAAAATAAATTTCATTAAAACAATAACTGTTAAAAATAAAAAGATTTTCCGCTGACAGTTTGTGACAACGAGTTTTTTTGGAAATAGAAGTTTCAGCTATTCTTGAAACGCTTATAATGGATTTTAGACAAGTCAATGTTGTGTAAAATGTAATTATTTGTAGACCGTGAAGATAGGTGCACTGAAAGGCAGGGCAGAGCGAGTTTGTTCTCAAGTATCGGGGACCATACAAAACGCAACAACTTGCAAATAGTTGGGCCCCAATCGACGCAATGGCTTGGACATTTTCTCGACCATCAATGTCTGAACGTCATGTCATTCTGGTACATTGACTTTATCACGAATACATTGGATATGCATGGTTATCTTTCAAAATTCCAAAGAAATGGTTCTCAAACATACTCGCACGAGACAGGTATACCTAAAATAATGTAAGAAAACTTGTACTGATGCATGAATTGCCCTTAGTTTCGCACCCTGGAAATGCTGTGTAAACTTAAGAATTATCAGATTAAAAACGAGGCACCCCAGTATTAGGTTTAAAGAAGTTCTCACCATAATAGACTCATTTCTAATTGTGGCACATTTGCATTTTGGGACCACCTTGGACTCAGAATCTCCATGTGGCGTTTACTTTTCTCTATGTTTTTGGGATGGGAATCACATGTCCAAAGTTTAAGTTCTGCAGGAGAATTCCTTGTGGACAAAAAAAATCATACTGTAAGGTGAGCAACTCAGGTTGAGAGAATGGTAACATTTATTCTACTGTGGCTCTACTTGCAGTGCGCTCTATAGGAGGTCTCAGCTAGCTGTAGGCTATGCTGGTGAAGTAAAGGGTTCTGGGCAGAGCTTATGCCGTACATGCTATGGCACATGCCGTAAGCTGCAATACGGTGAGTAAGGCAAACTGAAAAGATGCCTACCGCCATATTGAAAATATGGCTCAGAAATAAACATTTTACTTGTCCACATAGTGGTTAGTAAGACAACAAAGAAGTCTCGAATTACACCTTGCAGAGGTTATTTCTCTCAAGTGTAAAGCACCAGAGAACTGCGCTCTAAAATATACAAATTTACACTTTAGATAAAGGTATATTGTACTCAGATACCGGATATTAGGAAGCTGACACTAAACAGCATGAAATATCAGATGTAAATGGACGAGCAATAAGCCATTCAAATGCACACAAGTACAAAAGATTTACATTCTATATGTGGGTGTGTACTGAATAGCGAACAGGTATCAAGAAGACAGGCCATGTATGATTTCCACAAAGGCGATACTCTAACTCACGTCTGAAACTCATCCCATGCACTTACCCCTGAGTTCAGCTCTTTCAAGTTTCAAAGTAAATCAAAAGGTTTTCAAAAAGACCCAAGATGATATATCTTTGGTTCATGAACTTTCTATAATTTTACATTTGTTGTTAGTCTGTGTGCATGAATCCATCATTCCGATTCCCGAATGGTTTCTAGATTATGTTCCTGACATTTTTTCATTTTTCTTGTTTGAAACAAACATTCTCCTTGTTAATCGCCAAAATATTCAAGATAGTGAACGTTTGCAAGTATCATGCACACAAGTATCACAGTTATCTTCAAATATTTCAGATTCGTAACAAACATTTTGCAGTGAAATACAGACAAGGGATTGTCTTGCCTCTTATTTGTGTAATTTATAGAGGGAGAAAGACATCATACACTGTAGCAGTTCTTCTGATGACATGGAGTAAGTTACAGTTGAGTGTCATGTACAGGGGTATTCAAACGGAATGAATGACTTGTCTCTGCAGAAAATATCAGAATTGAGTACTTATTTGGAAAATATTCAATTCCTATGTCTATATGTCTCAGTGCATAATGACACAAAGTCCTGAAAGAAATTTAGTTTGTAAATTCCCATAATTTAGAAAATATAGTGAAATGATACATATCTCATGACCGGAAGCTGCCTTTTTACAGTTTTGTCACCATATACAGACTCCCCAAGTTAAATATCTTCCAGAATTGTTGATTGTGTCATTATCAACCAAAACATAGATATAGGAATTGAATATTTTGCAAAAAAGTAATAAAGTTTGATGTTTTCTGCAGAGACAACAAGTTATTCGTTCTGATTGCATATAACCCATGATGTAGGAATTCAAAAAGGAAGTGGATATTCATACATTCCACAGGGCCAACATTAAAATTTTTGTCATTAAAGTAAAGGGAATTCTACAAGTTACATGCTGGTTGTGAGGTTGGTCCTGAATTGAACTTCCTGAGGGAACTAGGAATTACTGAGGGCATAGCCTATGTTGGATCCAGTTCCCAAGGGAAGTCCAAATTCAGGACCAACCAAATTTACCAGCATGTAACGTTTTTATCACATACAAACAAGTTGTTTCCTTTTATCACATACCAACAAGTATGTTGCCTAGCAACAATGATGCAAGTAAGTTCGGAAAAGTAGGTTCAAAAAGTTCGAGTTTTAACCCACTTTTGGCACAGCGCCAGTGCCTTCTTGATGGTTTGGGGTAAGTTCGTAGTTTTAACTTACTTCTTTTTAACCAATAAGGTCAAGAGAATGCACTCCGGTATGTGATAATTATTGTGATTAAAATTCAACTCTGAAGGACTCACTCCTGAAGACAAAAGAACTGGTAATCCCGTGGAAAGGTCCTCATTCGATGTTTGCTTTGGAACGCAAGAAGATCAATTAAATTATTTTTCAAATTTTTTTAACTGTGAATGTTTGTAAATCACGCCGAATTTACGGTCAGTGAAAATGTTTGGGCACCAGCACTGCACAAGGACTGTGGAAATTTGTTTCATCCTGATAAGTCTTTTACTTCTACATCTGAATAGCTGCATGCGTTCCTGATTCTTTTCAAATAAAAGACTTGAGCGGAAGTACATATTCGTACAGATTATCATCAAAAGGTACCGAACATGACATTTTTCAATCTATCAGCAACACACAGTTACAACCACCACTTTATTGTTGCATGACATCCTCAACAAAAGATTCTATTTGGACATGATTGACAAGAATCCTGATGGAATCAGATCTTAATGGCTTTACTTAATGACCTGCATGTTTCTATACCACCGTGATGAAAGATATTTCTGTTCGTACAAAGTGGAGATCCCCCAGAGATTGGAGTGGTTCCATCGATCAGGAAAAAAACTTAATTTGACCGAATCTACAAAGAGATGCTGGACACTTACAGTAATTGCTTCAGTGTCAATGATCCGTGACAATGCAATCTTAGAAAGGAAATCAAATGATTTCCATTAAAGCATCGTATGCTAAGTCCACCCGATACAAGTTTATTCTATCATTTTCATTTCGCTGTACGATGACTGTACTGGTGGGACATCTGGTGGATGTCAAAATCAATACATGTCACCACGGACTGACCCCTTTCACATCGTTTCATGGTACAAACAAAAAGTTTTATTTTTGTGTCAAATATTGTCACACTTTGTGTCTGTTGACTCGTATCAACATCAAAGGTCATCACATTTTGTATTTGACTTCCTAAAATTGCATTTATGCCAAAATTCTCAGTCTCAGCTTTTTCATCTGTGCATTTGAATATATCTTATTCAATCTAAGCTGCAAATAAATCTAGACTTAAAGCCACAAATAGATATATTTGCAGCTTAGATCTAGATCTATTTGTGGCTTTGATCCAAATCTAGATCAATTTGTAACTTAGATCTAGATCTAGACTTGCACACAAGCCTGTACCACACACACAAACACACACACACACATTAATGTTCCACACCCACTTTAGCCAAAATGAATCTACATTGTTGAAGTCTATCTAAAAATATTGTGTTCTGTAAATAATTTACCATGACCATGCAAAGTGACCCTAGATAGAATGAAAGACTGGACTGTACAACCATGAGCAACATTTATCACTGGTGATACAGGCTTGAAAAGGTGTACACCATCTGGTGGATCTGGGCAAAATGTGTATATTAACAATAGTCGCATCAGTACATGAAGGGTTAAATGGACCTGCAATATCAGCATGACTAAAAATAGTATTTATCTACATTTGTAGATTGCAAAAATAAGATATATTCACATGCACAGATGAAAAAGCTGAGACTGAAAAAAATTTTGGCATAAATTCAATTTTAGGAAGTCAAATACAAAACGTGATGACCTTCGATATTGATACAAGTCAACAAACACAAAGTGTGACAATATTTGATACAAAAATAAAACTTTTTGTTTGTACCATGAAACGATGTGAAAGGGGTCAGTCCGTGGTGACAAGTATTGATTTTGACATCCACGAGATGTCCCACCAGTACAGTGAAAGGGGTCTGTCCGTGGTGACGTTATTGATTTCAACATGCACTGCCGGCTGGTGTTAATCTGAGTAGAATTCGTCCTCAATGTGCGTAGTCAATTTAATAGGAAAATCTTCTATCGATTGGCTAAGATGCAGAAGATTATGAATAAAACCTTCATTTGGATCGTCTCTAATGTTAAATAGCCATAAGTTCTTTCCCCAAGGTTCGTCTGGATCCTTTCCAACTACGTCCTGGAATTCAGGGTGAATTACGTCTATTCCCAGCATCTGTAACTCCATGTCGGTAATGTCGTCTTCTAAGCTAAATGGAGGTGGTCCATTTTCTGTTTAAAAGTAAAGGATAACAAAATGAAATTTGAGGAGAAAAGTACAAATTGTAAACATGCAGTGACACGGATGTTAATTTCAAGATGTAACACGGGCAGATTATGCAAAAGAACAACAGGTCAAACAGGATGACAAAACGGTGAGGATCAGATAATCTTGATTCATCATCTTTAAAATAGTTTTGATTTCAACTTGGTTTTTGATTTCAACTTGATTTTATCTGTTGACTGTCAGATATTAATTTGGTACCAAGACCAACTCACTAACGAGACCAGCGTATGGTACTCCTGTGATAATCTTGTAGTCTCCTTGTCGAAGTGAAGCTCTAATTCTTGTGTTGAAAATATCTGGGTAGGAATTGTTTCCTCGTGGAAGCCAAAGAGGATCAATCTGATGCAGAATCTCTGTCCTGGGACTTGGTTCATTTCGGCTACAATATTTAGTATCTAACTGTTGTAGATGGTTTGTTATCTTATCGCTCCAGGAAAATTTACATAATTTCATTTGATTTTGTGAGGACTGTATGCACTTGCTACACAGTGGGCGGTATGCCTCTTGTGTTCACGCAGGAGGACTTTCTTGTTCATGTTTTTATTACATTTACCTGATTGTCGGCCAGATATCATATCCATCCAGTGGTAAATCTTCAGTGTTGCCGCCAGCCAGATTAACCAGGGTCGGGAACCAGTCGGAGATGTGAAGCAGCTCCGTAACTTCTGTTCCCTGTGTGGTTTCCAGCAGGTCGCTCCACACCCACGCAACTCCTCTCATACCACCTGACAATAAATTTTTAAAAAACTGAGTTATTAACTCAATATAAAACACACTCTAGATCTGCTCGTTGTTGTGTATATGAATGTGAAGTTTCCCAAGATTCTAAGACCGTCTTTATCGTTCAAGTCATTTTAAGTAAAAACCGAAGTACCTTCAAATAAAGTCTTTTTCTCTCCACGAAGAGGTAAATTGCTTGCTCCTCCAGTCGTTGGTCCACCGTTATCTGAACATGAATAAAAGTCCACGAGTTAAGTTAAATTTTACTCAAAGGTTTTTTGGATGCAAAAATAGGTACGACATTGTATTTAAGCAATTTATACCTGTAGAAAATATTATTATGGTATTGTTAAGAATTCCTTTTCTTTCATACGCGGCTGTGATATTTGCGATGGATTCATCAATGCACGACATCATTGCTGTAAAACATAAGTCCATCACTATATTATCTTAAATCCATGCTACTTTATGGTGATCTTTATCATACGACGAAGAACCAAGAAGCAACTATGTCTTTTTGTACCAAATATATGTTTCCAAAAGCATACCTGCGAAATATCTTCGAGTTTCATTCATACTGTCCGGATACAAATCCAAATATTCTTCAGGCACTTGCAACGGAGTGTGCACTGCCAGATATGGCAGGTATATGAAAAGAGGCTATTTTTAAAAAAATCTCTTTAAAATTAGCATTTCAACAACATTAGTGTATGTAAGTTCAATGGGAATGTACACGATATCACACCTGTGATGTATCATGTTCCTCTACCATTTGGATTACTTTGTCAGTAAAAGCAATTGTAGAATAGTAATTGTCTTCTTCCCACAGAACAGTTTGATTCGTTCCATTATTATAATGCCAATCCAGACCAGTGGGACCAACCACTATCATAGAATTCACCTCATGAGTGAAATGGTCTCCTGCCCCATTGTACATTCCTAACAAATAAAATCATCAGGGTACAGTCTACATGATGGAGACAAAAACTAAGAGCATGACGACGTTAATGTTTTACCAGTTTGAAATATCATTGTTGTTGTTCATATAACTTCATTGAAGAGATTACCATAGAATGTGTCAAAGCCTCTGTATGATGGTGTGTATTCTGACTGGAAAAATCCTAGATGCCACTTTCCTACCATTGCTGTTTTATAGCCCACATCTCTTAGTCTTTCAGCTATTGAAACGTCTCCCAACGGATGCCCATGAGGTTGAGAAGAATAAATCACAAGATGTTGCATTCCAGTATAAATCTGGGAAAATGTAGAAGTTAGAAGTTCAATCAACAAAAAAGAAAAACTTTTATTTTAAAGTTGGATTGAAATGTTACAAGACAGGGAATAAAATATTTTTAATTGACGGGACTTTACAAATAAAAAGTCAATAATCACATTGTGATCAATAATTTATGTATAATTCTATTCTGACGAAAGAGCCTGGAATTTAAATTGAGGAACTCTTCGTTGACCCATGCAAAAGAATCTTCAATGCATCTGAGGTGTAAAATAGATCATTAGTAATTTTGTTTATTATTCATGGGTATGGATGATGATGGAATCGAAACCCCACCGTATTTCTTCCAAACAGTAATTGACTCCTGCTTGGTGTGCATAATGGTTGTGCATAGTAACTTTCCAATTTCACACCCTCTGCTGCCAATCGATCAATCTCTGGAGTAAGAATTTCAGAGCCATGATATCCTACATCATTCCATCCTGAAATAAAATATTTCAAAACGTCTTCGGTTTGATCTACAAAATTGCGGTATATTCATGGCAGTCAACGGAAATTTGTATTTTCACAATGATAGCTTTTAACAAATACCTAAATCATCTACCAAGAGAAATAGAATATTTGGCTGCGTAGACTGTGAGTAGCAGAAATGTACTCCAAGAAGAACTGAAAATACAAGCCCAAACATATTGTAATCTTTCAGAATTTTAATTTGACTCCCTTTCATAGCAAATGGTTTGAAATTTAACTGAGTAGCCTAATCTTTCTGTGTGATAACACTGATAGGCATAAAAAGATGTCTAGCAATATGTAAGAAACCAAACATTTGCTTCCCAATTTTTATCGCAAGTTGTGCACATGTCTTTTCCCATGAACTGTTCAAAAGCACATTTTTAATAACCTTGGATAATTTTAAGACTGCGCTTGTATAACTACTTCATGTCATTTGCTGATGACAACGAGGCAAACTACCACAAAAGCGAATAATGTACTCGGAAAATTTCGTTAATATATTGAAATTGAATTGAAGACGTACGGCTGTGATATATCAATACCTTTTCATCACAAGCGATTCACCGCAGGTTAAAATGTGAGCTTTTTGTTTCTGTACGGAAAATGATTTTGGAGATATATGCGCAATCTAGGAAAATGCAATCACTTTTAACTGAACCCTTAAATTTGAAAATAACAAAGGTTTACCAGATGTGATAGAATCCCTTTGCGCGATAATATTTCAATACTATTCGTAGAGGGTGTTCAATGACAATGTGTAAAGTAATGTATTGAAACTTCCAGTAACTTTGACTTCAACACAGATTACCAATGAGATTTTGTTTAAATTTTCGGCAAATGCATTTTCCAAGAACTATATAGAATGTGCACAAATCGTTAATAACCATCAATAACCCAAATATTGTCACGCACCCCATTTCTGTGTAGTTTAGGTGACATATATCGTGAGAGATATTCACAAGTACTTTCAGGACTAGTCATTATAAGCTTTGCAATACCTGTCTCCTACAGCCATGAGGGCATCGTAAATTATCATGCATTCTCTGAATACGTATATCTTTGCATTCAACGCCAGCTATTGTTTATTAACTTCATTTCAATTTCAAGTAATATAACTTAACATGATTATTATTAAGTTGTGATTCGTGGTGTGAATAGCAATTTAGTTTAACCTGGATACATCCCATATGCCAACACCATTAACAATGATTACCAATCAGATTTTAGATTTTTTATAACTGCTAAAAAGTTCATTAAGGTATGACAAATTTAATCGTTTCTGAAAAGGGAGCCAATTATTTTTATCTTCATGACAAAGAGTCGAATTCTAAATGTATTTGGAAACGTGCACATAAAAATAATAAGTTAATGTCAGAATTAACCATCCCATAAAAATTATGCCTACAATTATGGGACTCTATTGGATTTAGAACATTTATGCCAAAATTTCACCAAATCCAAACAGATTTATTTAGATTTGAACGAACAACAGAATTAAAATCTAAAAATTCAGCATAAAAGGTCCGATAGTTTGCAACAGTGATGTTGTCAGAATTAGTAATAACTTTGGATTCACGCATTTTGTTTTCATAAATAGAATTCTATACTTTCCTGAGTGGTTGTGATAAGAAAAGTAAGACTAAGTTCGACATCACATTCTGTCCCAACACATAACTTTGCTGCACTTTTCAAACTGCTTAAAAACATGGCCTGTGCGCTGTTTTATTTATTTAATCACTTTACATGGAGAAAGCATTGAGTTCTTCTGGTTCGTCATTCCTCATCGAGCCAGGGCGTCCAGGCTCCGTCCCTGTTTTCTGGATTAGACGATAGATCTGGCGAGGAAAATACTGGGAACACAGACTCTGCATAATACTCGGCGAGACGGGCCAACATTAACTCTACGATGTCTTCTCTATCTTCAGACAAGTCATTTTCTAAAAGAAGGAGTAAAGTGTCAACCGATAGTAATAACATTATTTCAAATGTCAAGTGAACATGAAAGTAAATACAGCTGTATTACAGCAAGTCAGAATACGTAGATGTGGTCCATTTCTTTTGTACCTTTTAAAAGGTTGAAGAGGATTGTGGATCTTTAGCATATACGTGTGATTATTTTCTTTGAAGTCATTGATCGAGATATTCGATAAATATGTTCGAAGAAAATAGGGCTGATTTTTCAATGGAAGTAACTAAATCTCGTTTTCAAGCAAACTGATTATCAGAGATTTTTTAAGAGGATAAAAAATATCGTTAATCTTAAGTTTGTTCCTCTCAAAATAGAAGATGGATAATCAAACCTTCGTTGGGATCATCTCTTATGTTAAAAAGCCACAAGTTTTTCCTCAAAGGTTCTTCCGGATCCTTTCCACGTAGGGCTTGGAATTCAGTATCAATTATATCTGTTCCCAGCATGTGCAAGTCCCCATTGAAAATGTTTTCTTCGAAGGTCAACAGGGGGGCCACACTGTCCAGATCTATTTTAAAGCGTAGTGAGAAATATTTGGTAAGAGCTTAACGCATGAAACTTCACTATATTGACCAACTAGTGGTGAATGCAGTTTAAACGTAATTGGTTGAAAATTTCTCGAAATAGACCTTCCACCCTGTTCATAAATGACATTTTTGTTCCTTCAAACGTTAACACTATGTTTAACCATATATTTAGACATGTAGTCTGCGAAACAAACTTCTGGAAAACAAATTACAATAATGAAAAGAAGTTTTGCCAAAATTTATCTGTCCCCAATTTTTTTATTTTTGGACTTGACCTAGATACCAGTTTTGTCCTTTGGATAGTTCACGAAGACTAGTGCATACACATTCTCACAATTTTAGATGTGGAATACTGAACATAACAAACTCACTATTGGACCAAGAGTATGGATTTCCGGTAATTATTTTGTAGTCTCCTTGTCTAAGTGAAGCTCGAATTCTTATGTCGAAAATATCTGGGTATCTGTTGTTTCCTTGTTGACGCCAAAGTGGATCAATTTGATGCAGAATCTCTGTCCTGGGACTCGGTTCATTTCGGCTACAATGTTTAACATTTAACTGTTGCAGATAGTTCTTTATCTTACATATTCTTGTTCATGTATTATTACATTTACCTGATTGTCGGCCAGATATCATATCCATCCAGTGGCAAATCCTCAGTGCTGCCGCCAGCTAGATTTACCAGGGTCGGGAACCAGTCGGAGATGTGAAGCAGCTCCGTAACTTCTGTTCCCTGTGTGGTTTCCAGCAGGTCGCTCCACACCCACGCAACTCCTCTCATACCACCTTGCAATAAAATTAACAAAGATTGTCAACCACGCAATATATCTAAAACAATCATACCTCATTTGATCAAGCAGTGCACCTATTTTGGAAGTATTTTATATTTGCACTTCCTTGGAAGATGAGATGTGCCCTCAATCAAATAACCAGAGTAAGTGATTCGTATGTAGACTAAGATCTTTCTGATTAGTCAATATTGCAGTATTTTATGTTTATCAAAATGATTACAAAGTTGCCTTAAAATATTGAACTATTGATAATAGTTTTGGCAAAAATTTTCCACACTTTTTGTCAACCGTTTGATGGTTACCTATCAGTCAAACACCTTTGCCTTTGAAGCAACAAAATATAATTACTTAAATCTGCGTTGATTGTTTGAGTTTGCTAAGATGCAGCGTGTTTTGAGACTTGACGCATCATTAAATTTACTGGTTCTTCTGTCTTTTTGATTCGTTTACCATTTAAGGTATTAAGCTCAATATAACCTACCTTCAAATAAAGTCATTTTCTCCCCTCTGAGTGGGACATTACTTGCTCCCCCATACACAGGTCCACCGTTATCTGAATATGGAAAAAATACTATCCTCAAATTATCAAATCTGTCATCACGGTTGTTTTGCACAGAATTTATTTACAGGCCTGCAGGTTTTTTTTTCTGTAAACAAGTAAGCTATGAAAACTACCTGTAGAAAATATTACTATAGTATTGTTTAGAATTCCTTTTCTTTCATACGCGGCTGTGATGTTTGCGATGGATTCATCGATGCATGACATCATTGCTACAAAATTAGTACCAAATTTCAACGTTATTCATTAAGATTTGTTTGAGTCTTATGTCTAACCACTATTCGATAGAGAAGAGCAAAATAAATTCTGATATCTTGATCATCATTCCGGCTGAGCTAGACAGGTATGTGTTGGGCAGGAGAAGTGAGCTTTGTTTTATGCACCACTTCACATTTTGGACTTTTGACCATTTCTAAATCAATAGAGCATGACTTTATAAAAGCCATGAAGACTCAGACTGGCAACTAAAAAAAGCTCAGTCAGTACAGCATTCACTCAAATGATCAAGGGGTCCTGGGTTCAATCCCCACTGGGGGCAATTTTTCGGTTGAATTTATTTTGCTCTTCCTTGTGTAAGCCTTTGTTGGCATCGTTGTAAATACCTTGATACTCAAACTCAAGATTTCAGCTTGGGCGAATTGTCATAATGAAAGTTGACCTAGAACTTCAGACATAAATCAGTGCAAATGGTTCAAAAGGAGAAAAGTTATCACTCAATGGAGAGACACAATGCTGAAAGCGGCTAGAATCCCAAAGTTACGTAGTACGTAGTAGTGATACTGTAAATACTACACTAATCAGTGGAGCCTTTTAGGCTCAGACAGGAAACAAGCATGGTACTTCAGTTAAGAGGTATAATCATTAGTCACGTAATCAACAGTTACAAAGTAAAAGTTGAAGCTGTTCCAACTCAGACTTTGAGT